>JACGAQ010000898.1:0-82387 GCA_014119065.1 Orius insidiosus | reverse complement strand
AAAAAGTGGTTCAATTATAAAATTAAAAAAAATCTTTGCTATTTTTTTAAGCCCCTTAAATTTTTGTATATACAGGGTGTCCGGAAACACATGGCAAGCGTCTGGGAGAGCGTTAAAAAGTGGTTTTTACGAAAAAAGTTAAATGTAAACCCCCTTAATTTAAATCAAAGAATTTGATGGTGTACTTTAAAATCCGCCTGATATACAGGGTGTCCCAGACACAGCCTAACTCGTTATTTCAAATAAGAACCCTATTTTTATTTCAGATTCGTAATCTACGCAAAATTTCAAGTAGATTGAGTACTCATATGACGATTTAACTTTTAAAAAATGTCAAATTTTAGCGTTTTTTGCTCTAAAATCCGTTAAAATTGACCTAGGAGACTCGTTTTTTTTTTAATTCCACTTATTTTTTCCCGAAGAATCCAACTGTCTCAAATTTGAGCATCTTCGCATTCTGCATCACGAGATTTCGTCGCTAATGGCCTTTTTTCAAGTTAGAACCCAAATTTTTAGTTCAGAAATGAAAATTTGCACTTGTTGAAAGGAATTTTTCTTTCGGACCACAATTTTGAAAGAGCTACAGCGTCTTTTGTGTTTATGCATCAAAATTAAAATTCCGTCAACAAATCGCTAATTCCATTTTTGAAGTATGGAATTTGGAGTTAACTTGAAAAAAGGCCATTAGCGACGAAATCTCGTGATGCAGAATGCGAAGATGCTCAAATTTGAGACAGTTGGATTCTTCGGGAAAAATAAGTGGAATTAAAAAAAAAACGAGTCTCCTAGGTCAATTTTAACGGATTTTTAGAGCAAAAACCGCTAAAATTTGACATTTTTAAAAGTTGTCCAAAATCGTCATATGAGTACTCAAATCTACTTGAAATTTTGCGTAGATTACGAATCTGAAATAAAAAATAGGGGTTCTCATTTGAAATAACGAAGTTAGGTTGTGTCTGGGACACCCTGTATATCCAGGCGGATTTTAAACTACACCATCAAATTCTTTGATTTAAATTAAGGGGGGTTTACATTAACTTTTTTCGTAAAACCACTTTTTAACGCTCTCCCAACGCTTGCCATGTGTTTCCGGATGTATATTTTTAACATTGACAGCCATCAATGGCTTTAAAGAGAAAATGAAAGAAGAAAATACATAATGCTATACCTGTGGAAAGGCCTCTTTTTGTTGCCATTGCTGTGGCAAAGATGGTAAAACTTGCGGTGGATACTGCAGAGCAAATGGAGGCAGGAAATTCGGAGGAGGCATCATAGGTGGCATCTCATCCGATTTTCAAGGTTTTTAAGCGCCAAACAAGCGGCTGACGAGAACGCAGTGGCGTCATCGCTTTCAAATGGTCCAGAGATAATTGTACCATCACTGAATGTAAAGGTGTATTGCACTCCGAAGTTATGTTTGTTAAATTTATACATCGGAAATGGGCAACGAAGACTTTGACACGCCATACTGAGTTCTTGCTCGCAGTTTTTATGATTACATGTTTTCCTCGCAGGAATATGTGGCATAAAAAGCGGCTGACCTGTTGCCATGCTAGCTTTCGTATTTTCGTCACTTAATTTTAACAGTTTTTTCAAAACGGTTGTTTGCTCATTCACAGTTTTTTCAATTTGTGGATTAAATTTCGGCATTTCGGGAACTGGTTGCTTCCTTAATTGGCTCCACATCGATTGAAACTCCTGTTTTGCCTCTATCTTTGGTTTTTCTTCAACTTTCTTGGGGTTGCGGTAACCGTCAAAAAACCTCATCACGTTGTCTTTCTCGGGGCGTGCATTCATAACGGGATCTTTTCTTGTAAAAACTAATCACATACGTAAAATGAAACAAAAATTAGCAATCTAAAGCTCACCTCTTGTGTGAATTATTTCTTTTTCAGGAGGACCGTAGCTTGCTAAAAACAATTATTCAAAATTAATTAGACCAACTCCACAAGATTTTGATAAGTTAAAACTAAGTAATAAAAAGCCTTGAGTTAAGCAAAGTTGAGGTTAACTTAAGTGTTCTCTTTAAAGTTCTCAAAACTGTAATTTAAATAATATGTTTAGTCGCTCTAGGGTACCAATATATTTGTATGTACTCATAATCAATAATTGTACTCATTAATAAAACAAAATACTTAGCGTCCAGTTTTTAACACACAAAAGAACCAATTGACAAATAACACAAACCAATTTTTCGTGTCAACGATTCGTTTTGTGTCCTCCAGGTACCTAAAAATAGAGGTAATAGGTTACAAATATTATGAAATAAAGTAATAAAATAAGTACCGTTATTGAAAGTATTCCCAAACGGCCTCCTTTGGTCTCAGGGCCTGAAACAAAAGAGTAAATAAAGATGGCGTATTTTATGGCGGAAAAATATTGTCCATGACGTCACGGCTACACAACTCACAAACAACATTCACAAAATATAAGAATTGTAAAAATTTAATTGAAAATACTTTATGATATACAAAAAATAAATAAAGAAATAAAACCTTTGATACGCCAATTGTTTTCTTGAACGTTTTCTGGTCTGAGACCGTTGTTTGGGCTTAATTTGATAAGAGGGGGCCCTGCCGTGTTTTTGACCCTCCAGCTCAGCTCGCTAGACTTCGCTAAAATATGAATAATAATCAAAACTTTTTAATTTTATAAATTTATTTACGTGGGTTTAAAAGCCGAGAACCGTGAGATAGGTTGATGAAACTTTGTTTTGTTAATTGATAAACCTGGGATTCTTTCGGTAAGGCCGTAATCGAACCCGAAAATAATACTTCATCGAAAAGAATATCATAGAGAGTCGAAGATTCGTCTTCTTTGGAACTCCAACCTGTAAAATAAAAAAGCGAAAAAAATAGATGTGTTATGATGTGTAGTTAGCATCAATTAAAATTGAAAAGATCGTGTGTTATTAATGGTATTTTTATTCATCTTTAATTATTCAAACTCAGAACCTTACTTATTTATCAGATGTAAATTTTGAGGGGAAAAGGGAAAAATCGGTCACAACTTGTAACAATGAAAATAACCTCCACAGTTGTCGACCGTTAAACCAGAAAGTTGTGAAACCATTTTGTGTTGAAGTCAGTATTAAAAATAATTGTTAATAACTGCTTAAAATGTCGTTTGCGGAGGAGTTCAACTCATCTTTGGCGGATTTAAAGGTAAACAGTAAACCTTTAATAAATATGTTGACGATGCTGGCCGAAGATTATATAGAAAACGCTTCCACAATAGTCGAACTCGTAGAACATCATTTGAGCGAGGTACAGGACGACGCGAAGTTAGCAGTTCTATATTTGATTGATTCAATTGTAAAAATGTGGGCAAAGACTATAAAATTCTATTTTCAAAAAATCTTGTGTCTATTTTTTGTTCGGTTTTTATTCGAGGGTGTGAAAAAACGAAAGCGCAGATGTTTAAATTGAGACAAACGTGGAATTCGGTCTTCGCGGGTCCTTTGATGCACGAATTGGACCAAAAAGTAAAGAAAATCGACCCGAATTGGCCCACAGTAAGAATACTCGTCAACCCAAAATTTTTTCAAGGAGAAGAAATAATCAAACAGCAAAAAGAACTATTAGAACTCGAAAAACGTAAACTTGAAATACTTGAGGCAATTGAACCTAAAAAAAGAAAAGACATCGATTTGCTATTCGGAAACGAAGATATTGATTTAAAAAAAAATGAAGTTTGAAGTCGACGAAGATAAAATGATTGAAATCGACAACGTTGTATACCAAGTCCGTTTTTACGGTGAAACCGCTATTATTATACAAAACAATGACCCAAAAGAAATCTCATTCCAACCAGGAATCGGCCGAATAATGATCAACAACTTAGTCAGAAATTTACCATTTACCGCCCCTTACACAGATTAAAAGTAAACAATGAATATCTTCACATAAAATTCGGAGCTCCAACACGCGAATTGTATATAAATGGAAAATCTTTCAGTGCAACATTTAATGGCCCTCCAATAAATTTCGGGAAACACACAATCAAACTTTTATCTCCGATGCCAAAAGTTCAAATTGGAAAGTCAAGAACAGATTTAATAGCAGGGAAAACAAATTTAAATTTAGATGGACAAATTCATAATTTATTTTTGGACTTCAAATATCAAAAAGTTGAAAATTTAGTATTGAATTCGGCTTCTCATTTAAAAAAGTCGAAATCGATGGAGTCTGGTATGAATTTGAATTCGAAAAACCTTTAACAATTAAAAATAGGAATTTTATATTTACAAATGCGATTCGATTTGAAAAAATTGATGTTGGAGAGTTACTTAAAAAATTGGTGCAGGTCGGGATGATGCCTGAGATACCTAAAATCGGTTTTTCGAATACAGAAAGTCTCAAGATTAAAAATCAAAATATGATTGATTCATTATATTATGGTTCTCAATGTTCCATATGTGGTTCACGTTTCGATGAATTGAGAGATCACCTTGATTGGCATTTTGAAGAGAACAAGAAAAAGCCAAAAAATCAGAGTTGGTATCAAAAATGTTTCTTGGAAAAACCGAGGAAAAAAATGAAGAACCTACAGCAGCAGTTATAGGCCCAGAAAATTCATGCTACGTCTGTGCTGATAAATTTGAACAATATTTTGACCAAGAAAATGAAGAATGGAGATTCAAAAATGCAATAAGAAAAGGCAAAAGATTTTTCATCCGATTTGCTTTGAAGATTATGAAGACGATATTTTGGAAATAAAAGAAATTAAAAGAAAAATTGAATATTGCGAGTTGTCATCGGATTCGGATGTTTCAGAAATAGAATTCGATTTGAAAAAAGTGAAAGTTGAGAAGATCGAACCAATTGCAGTGAAAACGACAACAGAAGGCGATTTAGAGTTTGAAACTCCAAAATTGATCACGAAAAAAATTAAAGTTAACATCACGTCTGTGAAGAAGAAGGATAAACCAACACAAATTGAAAGAACAAATGAAACACAAGAGAAAATCACAACAGCGAAATCAGTTAAAAAATCGATTGCTGAAATGAAAATGACAGACATGGCACCAGTTGAAATAGGAAAAGAAACTTCTGCTCTTTGCTCATTAATGTAATTTTGCTAGGAAACGACCAAAGAAATAGTTCCTATGATTTATTCTAGTTATCATATTCAATAAAGACATTATTATTATAATTTATGCTGTATAAAAACTACTGATTTGAGATTATGTATGATTTATATATTTATGACGCAATAAAGACGATACTATTATGTTTTTGCTTTATTAAAAATTGAAACCTTATTCTTTCCAACTTAAAGTTGTTATGATTTAAATGTATTTTCGTTTGAAGGGGGAGCCGAAATCATAATAACCCTTTAGTATGATATAAGATACATTCATATAATATGTTTACAGTTGTGCCAATAGACATTCCATATAGGTAAAGCAGCATTTTGATATTAGCTACTGCTTTTGGCACTGAAAGGCATGGAAAATCAAATAATTAGATGATGCTGCTTCCTCTGCCTTTTTTCTTTCTCTAACATCATTGGAAAATAAAGATAAAGAAAAAAGACGTCCATGCTATTTGTTTTGCTTGGTGAACTCAAAATCACTCAATAGATGAAAAATGAAAACTTACCAACGATGGTGCCTTTTGTCCCAATTGGAATCGGATGAAAGTCCTGAACGAAGACAACTCGGTCAAGCAGCTCATTCGTGGACGACGGGTCTGGACATTTGAGCGATTCCTTAGCTTCAGGCTGAGAAGAAAAAGGAAAATTTTATCACAATATTCCTATAAGATAAAAGAAAGTAAGAACTTACTATGTACAAATCCGAAGGTTTGACGACCATATTGACACTGATAACTTCAGGATTTTTCAAACGATGGGAGCTGATGATTGACTCCATTTTGCTGAGTTTCCTCTGAAAGGAGTTTGCTCCCAACGACCCTTTGTAGGAAACGAGTCCCAATTTCTCGGTTTTTTCTTTTATCCAAGCATCGATCTCCTCCAATTTTTTTTTCGAATCCTCTGGATAAATGTTATCGAAACACTCACAGAATTCGCCATAGTCGCTCGTTTCAAAATATTCAAAAAGACGAGGGAATGCGTCTCTATATTCACTAAAGGGTCGCTACTTTCTTAGAATATTTCCAATATTTGTTCTCGCATTTCATCGTGTATCCCATAACTTCTTTGTTCGCTTTGTTCAGCTTCACATTCAATCCAATATTTTTTTTAAATTTCTCCTCGTCTTTTAATTTGACGATAATAAACACCCGTGATTCTTGATATTAAATTTGTATTCATTGTTACCATTTGAGACAACTGCATCGCTATAACAAATAACAAAAATATTTCGGGTTTTTTTAATAAAGTGGGGGAGGCGGGGTTATTCTAAACAAACCAACTATACTATTAACGTGTGGAGCATTACTTATAAAATCTTCCAAAAAAACAATGTGCTTACCCGAATAAAATTTATCAGGTTGGTATTCGTCTTCATTTAAAATGCTCGTAAAATCAGGCTCGGAAGGCGTCTCAATTTTAACCTTTAACTTACATTTGTCCAAAACTGTTTCAATAATCTAAAGAGCAAAAAATAATAAAATAAACTAATATCGTTTAATTTTCATGAAACCTCTGTTTTAGCGCCGTAGAACCGTGGTCCCAGAAAAAAGCAAGTCTGGCCAGCAGAGAAAACTTGATCAATTTCGGGCTCAGATTCTGGATTTTTGGGCAGGAGATCATTTGGCAAGACAATCGTCTGGTAAGGAAATGCAGAAATCTTTGAAGACCACTAAAAAGAGATAATTAACATATTCTTAGATCTAGCCCACACTTACGTTCATGACTTCTTTCGCTTTACCACTTTCATCAAACTGTAACTTTTTACCCTCAGCGGATTTCACATAAACTATGATGTCAATTTGTCCCAATTTGATGCCCAGCACCGAGTTGTGTGCTACGTCAAGTGAGGTCCGGTCAAAATTGAACTTGTCCGCATCTTTTTTCGTCAAGTCTTCCACTTCAATCGTTCCATTTGCAGTTTTGAAACATTTTTTCTCTTTCGTCATCAAGTATCACACTGAAGGAAAAATAAAATCAATTAACTAATAATATGTGTCATCCCTTTAATACAATGGCCCTGCGGAGCGGGGACTAAAGGGTAGATTTCTATTCTTTCAATATATGAAAAATGGGCATATCACCTAATTGATTACCAGTAAAATTTATCCCTTTTTAGAATGATAAAATCCACCCTACACTAAAAATCCACCCTACTTTAAAAAGCACTAAATGCCATTTCTTTCTCCTCAAATTCAAATTACATACAACTATATACACAAACTTTTAAGATGAGAGTGGTTTCGGGGTCCTGGGGGTGTGAAAATTTTTTATTCTGTGACTACTGCCCCATTACATTAAGTACATTTTAAAGAAAAGAAATTTACCTAAAAATAAAATAGAAGGTGGAGCAAGTACAAGGGTTTAAAGTATAAATGAACTTTGTACTTAGTAGTAAATGATTCATAATAATGAGATAAAATGGGCCACAAATTAAAATAATGACACTACAACATTTAAATCTCAAATTGAGAAAGAAAAAAGGCAGTTTTGCTTAGAAGTAAATAAGTTCGCTAAAATGCTTACAGGGCTTTTGATACGTGGGGCCAATGCGAGAATACTTGTTGACCAATTAAGTTTTGTCCAACTTTTTTAAGTTTTTCATCATCAATAACTTCTTCGTTGTCAGCTCCTTCTTCCTCGTCATTTCCTTCTTCTTTCTCTTTTCAGATCTTTTTGTCCATTCCATTTCTGAGGAGATTTCACGTTTGTGGATGGATAAAATCATGCTCACACGAAGGCTGTTGAAATTGAAGACACGCACACGGCCATGTTTAAGAGTTGGGTCAAATGGGACGTGGCGTAAGCGAGGGAAACCATAAGGCTGGACACTTTTAAAGTTCGGATTTAAACCACGGACAAGTTTGTCAAGTGGGACTTTAATTTTTTCACGTGTAAATGTCTCAATTTCAGCGTGGTTGAATGACACATCTGGGAAATAACCCGGTGATTTGTAAACACCCAAGTTTTTCTGTGTAACAATAAGAATACATAGGTCCTGGAGTATTTCGGTGTATCTCATCCAATGAAAGCTTAGACATGTACGGCTCAACTGCTTCCAAAAGCTTCTTTTCGTCAATAAATGGCAACAAAACGATCGCCTCCCACTCGTTTTGCTTACCCTCCATATCTAACTCGAAATTCGTTGGATAAAAGCTCTTTATTGGGACTCCTCTGAGAGGACCAGATGCTGGAAACACTTGGGAAGAAGATTTTACTAAAAAAGAAAATGTTCAGTGTTATTCACATTTTTGATCATAAACATTTTTTTTTTATTTTTTTTTTCAAATTTGCAAAAACTGAAATGGAAATTTTTCCACACGATCTCAAGCTCTTATTTCATTCAAAAAAGAGTGTTACACTTTTATGAATGGGCCAAATTTTATATTTTTGAACTATTAAAGGTAAATAATTTAAAATCTATAAAAACAAACCTAGCGGATGGTAAAACAGCCAAGAGTTGGTCGAAAGGTCGAAAAGGAACATCGTCCGGAAACGAACATGTAATTTTGCTGTATCCGGTAAGATCCGAAAGCTGAGGCGTGTAATGAAACGGATAATACCACGACCATGACGGGCAACCGTTGTAGTAATAACCTAGAATCCAGACGATCGCTTTAATGTACTCTTCCGCTTTTTCGAGGACCTCTCCTTTGTAAGTTTCTCCTCAAATTTTGACATGTAGTAACGTTTCTTCGCAAGGTTATACTCGACACGCATAACATCCTCGTCACTGTCTTCTTCATCATTTGGAATTGCGTCGATCTAAATTTAAAAATAATAATAAACACTTTTCCTTGACTATTCTGGATTAATAAGAGTTGTGAATTAGGAAAAGGTTTATTGCTCAAAATTACTTACGAACTCTTCCGTTTGCTGTAACATCTCTAACAGTTCAGGATTTGCTATCTTTCCGTCGACTTCTTCAAGCTCGAATTTCTCGAGGTCGTCAGCACGTTTGTTCGCTTGTTCAAAATCGTCCAGTCCGTCGATTCCTCCAAAGTTCTCTTTGAAGACTTCAAACTCCCATTCTGAGAGTGCTTCTAAAAACTTCTCAAACCGGACAAGGTGGAGGGTTCCGTTCTCATTCATGTAGCCACCAAGCGAAGGCAATACTTCGATGTATTTCTCATAAATTGTGTCAAGGCCGTTTCGTGCAATATAAAAACATGGGATGTTTGGTACGAAGTCGTTTCCAACCAAAAACTCCATCAAAATCTAAAAGGAAAATTTTTTTTTTTTGACTTCTATACCCATTATTTTTTTTTTATCTTTTCCAGGTTTTCAAAACAATATTTGTAATCTTTAATATTATTTTATAATTTGGACATACCCAGTCGTCGATTATCCTCTCGAGATCATATTCAAAGTCGATTTTTGATTTAACGCATCGAAATTCCAAGTCGAGATAGTCCCTTAGAAGTGAGAGATGTAAAAGCTGGAAGACAGTATCCTCAGGGTTTTTCGTGCGTTTATGCGCCTTTGTGAAATAAACTTCTTCACGGAGTATACAGAAATTGGGCTCATGCGTGCATAGTCCAAGCATTATCAAATCTGCATCAAGACCGTGAAGACAATGCTTGGTGTTCGGATCGTACCCTTCACAAGTTTTTAAGTATCGGATGTAGTCCATGATTTTGTGTTCTCCTTCACCAGGAACCTAAAAAAATGAGTTTTTATAGAATGGATGAAGCAGGAGTTTAGGGACATCTTGGAATAAAAATAATACTTACATCATGTCCAGTGTAAATGATTTTCGGTATACGCCAGAGTTTATCAGTCGAAATTTTATGCGCGATAAAATATTTGAATTGTTCGTGTAGCCTCGCCATAAACTCAGTTCCAGGTGTTATGCAGTTTGAGTCAAAAGTCTCTTTTGGAACATCCTTACACTCCGACTGTAACTTTTTAACAGCGTCTTCAGCATCTTTTGCTGCTCGAAATCTGCAAATTTTATAGTAAAAAACACATTGCTGGGACGTGTTAAAACAAAGTTCAATCATTAACAAAAACTTGATGAATTCAAATGAAGATTAATCTCTATAAGCTTGCATTGATGGGGTATTGCCTTCACTAAAGTTTTAAAGAAAACAACATAGATTTTTCTCTTATATCAATGGGTTACATAGTAATCTTTACAAAATAGTTTTTTAAAAATATTTTACAATACCTTCTTGCTCGCTGTTGATTCATTTTCGCCCTTGGAGCAACTCCATCGACTGCCATCATGAATACCTTTTTTGGCTTTATCATTCTAAATAAAAGCTATAAAAAATGTAAAAAAAAAATAAATAAGTACCTAAAATACCAAAAATACGTACTTCTACATAATAAAATATGTCACGGAATATTTTCTCCTCAGAAACTGCTGCCGCAACTTTATTATCGTCATGCGAGCAATTATGAATTATCCCGTTCATATCCAGATAGAAATTGTCGATTTCAGGAATCTAGAAAAGAAAAAGAGGGTTTTCATGAGCTTTATAAGCGAACGACTAAGATTAAAAGATATTTGACCAGGTTTTGATAAGAAAAAACAGTTTCCAGGCTTCAATATTCACAGTACCTATAAAGAAGAAAAAGACGTTTTATCGTCAAAAGACTTTTGTCCGGATTGAATGGGTTAGTCACCTAAAAGCGTTTATAACACAAATCTTTGGATTTTAAAATGTAATTTAACGTATCTAAAATAAAAGTTGATGGCATTTTTTGACCCTCTTACCTCATGCTCCCTCAGGCGTACATTCAAGCAAGGATACCTCTCGCTAATATAGCGAAAAAATTTCGGTATCCCCATATTTTAAATTTAAAAGAAAAAGATTAAATGAATTAAACCATTTGAAGCCTAGTGTACTTTAAATTTAATGTTCCCGATACCCGATCGTGTAGCAAAATGAAAAGAAGTTATAAATTGTCATAAAAACATAGCCTTCCGAACGTTGCGGTAACCTAACAGGGCTGCCACATGTGTTTAAAAGAGATTTAAAAAAATATATGTCAATGATGACTATGTACCATCTAATATGGTACTATGGTTTCTCTCTGGCAATAAAACTAGCGTTGCAAATCTTTAAAATACGCCATTTTTATAAGTTTAGACTATGTTAGCAACACTGCGTTAGTATTGATAGCTGTTATCAACTGTAAATTATTAATTATTTGAGACTGTGATGAAGACTGTAATAAACTAATAAAATATACCTGAATAAAATGATAAAATTGTAAGTACATATAATTGAGTATTAGTGTTAATTAAAAATCCAATTGATCTACTTCAAAACCTTGGTAAAGACCTATTACCTTAATATAATATATATTTCATTTTTATAGATTTTACCGAAGTTTAAGCAGCGCAAGTGCGTCTATTACGAGAATTCATAGGGAAAAGTATTTATTGCCCTATCTCACGAAGGTAGATTTCAAATAGACCATCTTATAAACAAACAGTACAAAATAGTACAGCTTGCTAGATTGCTTTTAATTTTATTAACAATTTACAATAAGTTATCTACATTTCTAGGTGATCCGCCCTGATGGATCAAGTATCACTATTCGACATCATGAGCCGAGGCAAATAATTAAGGTATCTTTGTAATTTATCTCTTGGATTTATCTACTTTAGTTTTATAGCTTCCGTTGGATTTGTCGACTCTGTCAGAAACTGAGGCCAAGGCGAGACTCGATAGACGTAAGCCCAAAACGAAAGTTGTCCTCGAGGATGAAGATTTGGGAAATTTTGATGCCCGAAAATATGCGAAGTTGATTAAAAAGAGAAATAAAAAATAAAATGTTTTTCAATTAGTATTTAATAAATTTTTTCATTAGCCTTTATTTTTATTTATCCTTCACTCTGTCTTTTACTATTTCCGTTTCTGCCTATTAAGTGTGAATCTGTAGCTCTGATTAGGGCACAGAAGTAAAGCAGAGTCTGCCAAAAGAATGGAGCAAGCAACATGGACAATTTTGTTTTATCCTTTGTAAATCTTTTCATTCCTATTGATGAATTTAAAAAATAATACATATTTTAATTAAAATTTTTTTTTCAATTTTATATAATTCTTGTCATGGAATAGGAACATCGTTGTAAATTTTTCTTATTCCCCATGTACATAAATACTTGATTCCACATTTGGGAATGTGGATGGGCCCAGGCGATGGCTTTCGCCATTTTGTACAGCGATAGTGACGTCACAATATGTCGCAGCAACGATGGCGGACAAGATCATAGGCCTGATAGCTTGAGCTTCTTATCTTTAAGTAATCATAATAAATTGTTAAAGAGCTTAACTACTATATTTTTATCATAAATTGATAAAGTTATTTAAGAGGGATTTTTTTTCTCATTTAGATTTAAAAGGCAGTGGATATCCAATCACGTGTTTTCACGGCTCTTGGATTTTTTTTCTCCTTCTCTTTTCTCCTCCTCTTTTCAATTCGGTGAGTGAGTGCGCGGAAATTTCTCTTTCCGTCTCTTTTCCTTCGAATCGACCCGGTCTGGAAGTTTTTTCCCTTCAATTATTATATTTTTGAGTTTTTCGAGTTAACACCCGGAAAAAAAAGTGTTTTTTGTGTTTTAAGAAGAAAAATGGCCTTATTTAGAATCTCCGCTTTTAAGTTGCTGGAAGTAAACCAGGTAAATCTTCTAAAACTTTATTTTTTTACTTTTCCTGAGTGTTTAAATTTTTATTATATCTTCATTCGAATTGTAGATAAGAGAGTGTAAATATTGATTTTTTGGGAAATCCCATTTGTAAGTTAAGTTCTCCATAAATTGAATTAGATCAGCGTTTTCCCTTCTGAACAATATTAAAACTCTTTCCTTCTCTTTTTTCGTATAATTGTAGGTTTGGCATTTCGGAGTTTGGAGTGCCAAGAGCCCTTAAAACCTTTAGGCTGCAGAGAAGTTATGAGCGAGTCTTCGTGAAACTAGAATTTCCTAAAATGTTCGCCAGTTAAGGGTCTGTGGTATTCGGTCTTCCAGGATTTAAAATAAGTTGATCTTGATACTCCAGAAAAATAATGAGGTGAAGAATAGGACGTGACTCGTCAGAGCATAGTTGGATCGGTAAAACTTAATATTCCGTGATGACTCTTTGTATTCGAAGATGAACCATTTGCCATCCAGGGAAAATAAAGACATCCCAAGGCTTTATGGTCTTCATGAAACAAGTGAAGAATTAAAAATTTCATAGCTTTTTTAGATCTTTTTTTTAGTTCTTTCATCGTAGCCCTCAAAAAGAGTCATCTTAGATGAATAATGGATCATCACTGGTGATAGTAAAAGAGTCACTTTGAAATTGTTTTATTCAAGGTGAACTAGCATAACTGAAGGGAAAAAAAACGGTTTTTTGCTGTTATTTTTTAAGACTTTAAACGTGGTTACATGAAAGTCTGTTCTTTAGGAATCATAATTATTGGGTCATCACAGAATTTTCACCCTTAGTTGTAGTTTTTTATTTTGGTAAATAAAATAAGTACAGCGTTTCCTTGTACAAATATTTTGAACGGTCGAAAATGGGAGTCTTTAAAGAATATTTCACTGATTATCTCATTGTCTGGCTAATGATATTTCGAACACAGAATCGCCTATTTTCAGAGTGAATTCGGATTATCGGATCCACGTATATTTTGCCGTGGGGATAAAAGATCCGTGATTGAAGTGTGACATTTTCATGCTTCTATAATGGGGTTTGGGGGTCAAGATCGTCTAATACAGTCTAAAATTTATAAGATATTGCACTGATAAGACGTTGAGGCAAAAAATTTGAAACTTTTTTTTGTTTGTGTACACTAGATAAGACAATATTGACCGGACTATTTTATTAAATAATTAAATATTTTTTTAAGCTCAAATTTGATTCCTTATCCACCTGCCGACGAGATCATTATTCAGTCCGGAAATAAAATTGGCCGACCTTCTCGCCCTATTTTTACTTCATCCAGATTGAATAGAAATAGAAAATAGAAAAAACATGGCCTATTCGCCATTCTACTTTGATTTCTACCTTGAAAGTAAATGATTTTTTAATTATCGTTAACCTTGATTATTGCTTATTAATACAACAGGTTGTAAGAAAAGGTCGTTAAATGCCCCATATTTAACTTGGCAGAACCCCGAGACTATAAAAACCGATGTCAATGGACTTCTAGAAGAAAAAAAAATTCCCTTTATGTATGTCACTAACAAAAAATATTATGAAATATGTATATTCCTTGTTTTTTTATTTTTTATCTTTTATGCAAAAAGGTTTTTCTTTTTTTTCCCAAAACATTTTTGGGGCTAAAAATTACATAAGGCCTTCTAATTTTTTCAAGGACTCATGCCATCGTTCGTAACGCGAACAAAATTACCGTAATTATCTAATATTAAAAGCGCGTGAAAAACAAAGAAAAAAAACCGTTTTGAAGTGTTTGAAATGTAGTATAAAATTGTTCAACACCGTTCTGAATTACGTGATTGTGATTGAACCCAATGTCAGTAGCGCATTCCATAAAACTACCTACAGACTTGCATATCTGTGTGGCTCTTGGGACTTGGGAAAAATAAGAAAGAATAAAGATAGTAGAGAAGTTGGCAGAAGGAGAATTGGTGAAAATTCGCCAAAAATACTTAGCCCCTATTAATAAACAGAACGTGATTTATTTATCCTTTGTGATAGGTGACTGATGATTAATAAAAGCAAGTCTATATATAAAGTGATTAAAACTTAATTTTTTAAATCAACAAAGTACCTAGTCGGACTTACATCAATTGCCTACAAAACTCCCCCAAAACCGCAATTTTTCTCTCTTTCTTTCCCCTCTCTCAAAAACTAGAAGTTTTTTGTTGTCGCTTTATTTTTTTAAATAATAAAATTGCAAAAACTATTTTTATTCAAATTAGGATTTCGGTGCAGAAAGTTAAAAAAAAAAAAAATCTTTGCAAAATAGTTTTTCTACTTCTTTACTTACATACTTAAATACTTTTCTAAATCTTATCAGTAATTACTTGAGTTATTACTATTAGTTATTTACTTAGTACAGTTAGAGTAGTTGTTCTCAAATTGGCTTCCAATGAATGGCGAAAGCGATTTTTTTTTCTCGCCAAAAGTCAGAAAAATCGAATTTAGAATATAAGTTTTTTTAAAATAAGTGATTGAATTGTTTTCAAATTTTTTATGTGAGTACTTATAGTTTTTTAAAATGTAAATGTTTTATTTTTAGCAAACTGCTCAGCAGATAGTCAAAAGGGCGATCTCCGCGGAAAGTACGGACCTTAAGGAATTCTAGCGACAAAAATCCCCAAGGAGATCGAAAAGATTAAGACTTTTCGAAAGGCTCATGGAGGTACAAAAGTGGAGAAGTTACCGTCGATATGATGTACGGTGGTATGAGGGGGATAAAAGGTCTCGTCTGCGAAACTTCCGTTCTGGATCCAGATGAGGGAATCCGTTTCCGTGGCTACTCTATCCCCGAATGCCAGAAACTTCTCCCCAAAGCGAAAGGCGGTGAAGAGCCCCTCCCAGAAGGACTCTTCTGGCTCCTAATGACCGGTGATGTCCCAACCAAATCTCAGGTATTCACTATGTCTTAAACTGATTTGATAATTTAAAAATTTCAATCAACTATTAATTAAATTTATCTAGTTTATTTTTATTGTGTGCACTGTGTATAACAATTTTTTTTTAGGTTGATTCGGTGTCCAAATCATGGGCAGAACGTGCTGAACTTCCCCCTCATGTCGTGACAATGCTCAACAACTTTCCCGCCCAACGCATTCACCCTATGTCTCAATTCAGTGCCGCAGTCACCGCGTTAAACACTGAAAGTAAATTGCCCAAGCGTATTCTACGGGCATAAAAAAAGCGCTTTATTGGGAATACGTTTATGAAGATGCGATGGATTTGATCGCCAAATTACCAGTGATTGCTGCCACTATTTATAGGAACACGTACCAAGATGGGAAAGGAATTGGGGCGATTGATACAAGCAGAGATTGGTCATGGAATTTTACCTCAATGCTTGGATTTGAAAGTCAAGAATTTACTGAATTAATGCGTCTTTATTTGACAATACACAGTGACCATGAAGGTGGAAACGTTTCTGCTCATACCGTCCATCTTGTCGGTTCTGCCCTTTCCGACCCTTATCTCTCATTTGCCGCAGGAATGAATGGACTTGCTGGCCCACTGCATGGACTTGCAAACCAAGAAGTACTTGTCTTCCTTACCAAAATGAAGAAGGAACTCGGCGATGAAATTCCTGATGAGAAAGTCAAGGAATACGTTTTGAAAACACTCAAAAGTGGCCAAGTCATTCCCGGTTACGGTCACGCCGTTCTCAGAAAAACTGACCCAAGATACACCTGCCAAAGGGAGTTCGCCCAAAAACATCTTCCGAAAGATCCCATGTTTAAGGTACTTTCAAAATCTATCAAATTCTAACCTATTTTGCCAATAATTTATGTGTTGTGGCACTAAAATGATTTTTTACAGCTTGTTTCTCAAGTCTACAAAGTTGTGCCACCCGTTTTAATGGAGACTGGAAAAGTCAAAAACCCGTGGCCGAACGTAGATGCCCACTCTGGTGTTCTTTTACAGGTAAATATTGGGTCGAAAACATGAGTTATTTTGTACAAAATTTTTATGATTAAATTTTAAAAAACAACCTTATTTTTTCATTTTTAGTATTACGGTCTGAAAGAAATGAATTACTACACCGTACTTTTCGGCGTTTCGCGAGCATTGGGAGTGATGGCGTCACTTGTCTGGGATCGGGCGTTGGGACTTCCCATCGAGAGGCCAAAATCTCTTTCAACCGAAGGACTCATGAAATCTCTCGGTGCAAAATAAAACAAAGAAACCCCCATCTTCAAAAAACAACAAAAATAGATACGACCAATTCCTATTTTGCTTTAAAATCCCGTTTTTAGACTCTTTAAAGTTTTTTTCTTCTTCTTTTTTTAAATGTTGAGTGTGTATTTATTGTAAATTTAGAACGTAAAAACACTTAGATTGTACATGTTGTACATGATTTTTGTCTTGTAGGCTGTAAATTTGAATGAAAGATTTAAAAAATGAGAGATTAGACAAAAGGAAATAATAATAAACCATGGAGTACAATTTTAGAACTTTTTTTTTTTTTTGCCTTATTTTCATGTATACATAAAAGGATTACCATCAATATAGTGTTAGTACTCCTCAAAGCTTGTGTCATGACTCGTGAAACATGATAATCATGGACGCTTCTAAATTAAAAAAAGGTGTACCAACAGCACAGGTTATATACATCGAGATTTGGATTATAATACAATTTTTTACAATGACAATTAAAATAAAATATGTATCATTTTTGTAAAAAATTGCTTAAATATTAATCGACTTCAAGTTTTCGGAAGCTTCCTGCGATTCCATTGATGTCTTCCATGCTCTGGGCGACTTTAGATGTTTTCAGGTCAATTTCAAGCTTATCAAGAGCCAGAAGGTCTTCTCGCTTTGCCGCCAAATCATTTTTAAATTTAGCTTTAAAAATAAAATTTAAAATACCATTTTGGCTTTCCTGTTGTGTATTTTTTCTTACCTATCATTTCCGAAAGTGGTAGTTTTCCTCCATATTCTTTTGGAAGGATGTCTACTTTTATGTCTTTTTTAAGATCTTCAATTGACTTGTGAATCTAAAAAGAATTTAACATCATAGATGGCATTGGGATGTTAGCACTCCTTGGCTTTAAGGAGGTATAACAATAGTTTTGAATACAGAGGCTTAAATCGTTTAATTTATAATAAAAAACTTACGATTAATCTTTTTCTCAGTTTCTCGCTCAACAAGGCAGTAAAAAATTCAAAAATCTTCCCGGCCGAAGGGGGCAAATTGATGAGATGTGTTGATTTGTGTCTCATAGGGAGAATTCTAATGATAAAATTAGAATATTTTGTTTTATAATATTGATAACATATACCTGAATACATTTTATGATGTTTCTTATGTCAGTAAGCGACCATATAGACAGATGCTGCATTGTGAGGCCGGATTCATCATAAATTTGTGTGAAGCCGCGAATTTGACTTTCTTCGTCGTCAAGGAGTGATTCAACAACAATGCTATGAAGTCTCACCATGTCTTCTGATGTGAATTTAGTCGGATCGAAATTTGACATGTTCGTCAAAATCACTTTTCTTCCTAATTCATCCCTTTCAGGCAACGGAACGCAGTAACTAAAGAAAAAAACCGTTATGCTCAGGTTGGCATGACTAATTTTTATTACTCACCCGGAATCAATGAGGCTTTGAATTTTTGGGTCTTGAGGGTCAAGTTCATAAACCAGCCTGGGTTTAATTGACGGATCGCTATGTACCTTTCGATCATATTTTGAGCAAGAGGAACGCTGAATTTTTTGGTACGGAGGAACCTCAAAAGAAACGGAGCATCTGAAAAAGTTAAAAACGTTTCGATAGTCTAACAAAAAATAGAAATTTAGATAAGTATCCTGCTTTCTGGTAATAATCTTATGTTGTTTTCTCACTCTTAATATTTTTCCCAAAAAATTGTAGAAGTTCAGTTGGCATCACTAATTTACAATATACATGTTACTAGCAAAAAATTTTGGTTACCTGTCCGGCAGTACTTAATGTCGGGGTTTTTTTCGATCCACTCTTTCATCTGCCTAAGCGAACTTTCACGTACTCCATCATCTTCTCTAAGATCTTTCAACGCCAAATCTTTCAATTCTCCCGTCAACTCGAACCCAGGCATCTTTTAAAACTGTGCAATTATTAGTATAAGTCTACCTTGTCATATGCATTATAAAATATTTTTATTTTACTTATAAAACTTACATTCGGATATATGAAGGTGTTTACTTGAGATAGAGAAGGCGAATGGGAAGGGCGGAGATGGGAAACTCGGTTTTTAGACTCCTTCTTACGCCAGCCGAGCAGAAAAAGTGAAAGTGAAATCTAAAAGAAAGAAAAGATGGTTCTTCTTAATAAAAATAGGGGGAGACTTTCACTTTCACTTTCAAGGCTACACATTCGAAATCATTTCGGATTTTCAAATTCTGGTAACTAAGTCCGAAACAACATGTACCTACTTAAACTGAAATCAGCTTCAGTCTGCTAGCATGTACATACATAGTTAATATTCGATGTATTAATCGGAATTTTGAGTACCCACCACCAATGCGTTCGTTTTCAATGCTCGCCTTGGCGGCACCACGGGATGCTTAGAACGTAGGGAAGTTAAAATACAACATTATTATATGTTGGTACAATTTATTTTCTGTACAGAATTTTAAAACTGCAGAAATACGTCTCGCTCTTTTACGTTAAAAAAGCTCTATTTCTTTAGCTGTAAAATAAAATAAGTAGTTGGTCTTCATTTCCAGTTTATAGCTTTCATAACTATACAGTAATTTTCCGCTTGTGTTTCTATACTTATCTAAAGGGGAAAGAAAAGTTCAAGAAAAAAAGATACCAAGGCTTATTAACCAGGTGCAGTCTCGAAAGTAAATGAGATATGAGATTGTTGACGTCATCTATCAAATAAAGCATTGGACGAGCATGGGTTGAGACCACCAATAAAATATTATCACCCTAGAAGGTTACATTTCATTTAGGCCTAATCAGTTGTTTAATTTAAATCTAAAATGTCAAAATTGTAGTTTTTAAATTTTTAAGGGCTTATAAGGAAAATGGAGAAACTGGATCTTAAAGTGAGCGAGCAAAATGACGAGAGGAAGAAGGTATGTAAATAATATGTTTATGAATAAAATTAAATAAAAACTCTGCAAAGAAGATAAGTCTACTATTAGAGCAATGCTTTGCATTTTTTAAATGGTTGTTTGAATTTTATCAAGTTATTTTGTTTTTCAGGCCAAAAAAAAGGACGATGATTTATTTCGTGATTCAAATTTCGCTATTGGGATACGCAAATGAAGTTGGAGAAGCTTTTCGTTCTTGGGTTTCTTCCGGAGTCGTTCGTGCGACGTACATCGCTGCAATCACTTATGTGGTAGCGGACGCCGGGGCGAAAATGTCCGATGAATGGAGGGTTGCTAGGAACCCAAACAGATACAAGGAATCCCTAAAAAAAGGCGCCGACGTCTTTTTATGGCAAAGTCTCGCTTCCGTCATCATACCTGGACTTACTATAAACAGAATTGTAGCGACCACAAAGTTTTTAGTCACGAAATCCTCGCTTCCAGCCCCTCGGATAATCTCAACGGCTGTTGGACTTGCCGCGATACCTTTCATCATCCATCCCATTGATGAAATGGTCGACAAACTTATGGACCAATATGTCCGCCCTTCATTAAAAAATATGTAAAATTATAAATGCAATTTTCGTTTTTATTTTTTCAAAGTCTTGAACTTAAAAAATAAGGAATGAAAATGGGCGAATGACAGCTCACAATAGTCAAATAAATAGAGTACCAACATTTTACAACTAGTTGGTATCCCTATTAGGATTGTTATTGTTTAATACGTCTTATTAATTATTAGGATTGAATGAGAAAACGCAAATTTGTTGATACATATTTGATTAAAGAAAAAATTTATTTTTTGATTTTGCTTTCTATATTACTCTTCAATTTTCATTATTTACTTCCAGTTTTCGACGAAAAAGGACAACATGGGGTTCTGGAACAAAAACAAAAGTACTTTTAGTTACATGATAAAAATAAACGTTGGTTCGACTAAAAAGGACGGAGGAAACACAGATTCTCTTTAAGTTCCACAATTTTTTCTTCCGTGGTTTTCAACAAAAGCCAACAAACCTGGTTCGTGTATCATGTAATTTATCCATCCTCTCGACATCTGAATTCCTAAGTTCCTCCATTCGGTTTCGTTCATCGTATGATTTCTGGGAACCAACTTCCCAAGTTCGGATGGCAAAGTCACATGCCTAAAAAACACTGGATGATACGACGCAAATCAAAAAGATTCGTAAAGTCTTTTGTATTGCTCTTTTCGTCTCACCTGTATTCATAAATATTATCGTTATATTTGTCGGAGTATTGGATGCGATGACGCTCCGAAGACATTTTGACAGGAAAACTTAGTAGAAACTTTAGTTTGACTTGAAAACTTAATATTAACTTTAGTTTGACTTGAAAACTTAATATATTGGAAAAGATTCGTAGTTCGTAAGGAATTAACGTAAATTGTTAGCACGAGATGAAATAAAATGTTAACACAAAATGATAAGAGAGGTGACTTGTGATTGTTATTTGTTGTCAAAGTTTAGGCGGGAACACAGAGGAACCAATACACAGAGTAACAACCGACCCTCTCTTTTGGCAGTAATTTTAACGACGTAGTACTGCCCAAAGCGCTAGATGCCGCCACGGTCCGCCTTGGGCCGCCGCCCAAGGTCGCCCAAGCCCAAGCGATAGTTCCATGCGCCGCCACTGCCCATGGCGCTGTTTGACTTTGTTTTGAAAATCGCACCCGCTCGGCTGCGCTAAAAGCAACCAACAATATTGTCATTATTATCGCTTATCTATCACTTTATCCCAAAACCATTTTTTAAAATTTTAAACCATTTTAAAAAAAAGGGGAAAAAAAGACTAAATAACGTTTCATACCTACTGTGATTCCACAACCAAATTTTCGCCTTAATCTCAGTGTCTTCTACCAGAATCAAGGGTTTTTAGCAAAGATTTTAGAACGGAAATGTATTAGTTCCGGTAATTTATTTTATTGTAAGATGTTATGTTTTTGTAAATAAAGTGTAAGTAGAGTAGAACAATATTGCAAATTTATTCTTCTTTGATGAGTTTTATTTGACCTATGCAGTTAATTTTCTTTTTTCAATCAAATCAGTGTTAAGATCTTAAGGGAAAAGGGTACTTGAATCAAGAACCCCTTGTCAAAATTTAATGACATTTCATATTCTACTCAATAAAAGTCTGTTCTTTTGAATATCAAGTTTCTAATGGAATCGGATAAGTAGAAATCACTTTAAATGGGTGGCACCCGCCAAATGCTCAAGTACCGGGAAAAGATTTAGGAAAATCTTTTAAGGTACGTTTCCATCTGCACTTATTCCAAGATTTTAATGTCTGACAGAAATCATGACTAGCCGCCTACCATGAAGAATGTTCGAAATCTTTATTTAAAAAACATTGTTGTCATGATTTATGTATTCTTTTAAAAATTTCCTTCACAGTAACGATTTCGAAAATTCAATAAACTGAACCTGTGAATATAATGAACTACTTATATTGATGGAATTGAATTGAAAAAAAAAAATCTACCTGAAAGTTAATAAATTAGTATGCTAATGATGAAAGTACCAAAAATTTTTAAACAAACCTGTGAAAACATTGTTTTGTCTATTCAATCTATGTACATTGATATGTGCATTGAAAGAAGAATATTATGTTTTTGCAGCCCGTCCTAAGTCGGGATTAATTGTGAAGGAAAATTTTTAGTACAGTAGAACCTCAGTAATCCGTCTTCCGCTAGACCGACTCTCCAGGTTATCCAACCCGAGGAGTCAGTCAAGGAAAAACTTTCATCCTTATCAAATTTTTCATTTTTCCTGTCAAGAGTTACCTACATATTATATACCTAATAATGTATAACTGTAATGTGTAATAAAATGTATACCTGCTTTTAACAGTTTTAACTGGGTAGGTAGATAATAAAGAAAAAAAAAAACACGTGTTCTTTATGTATGTCCGCTTAATCCGACCTTTATTCCGTTCCGCCTTATCCCTTGGTAAAATGATATTGTACAAGTCATTAAGAGTTAATGTTATGTATGCCAGTCACAAAAATATTATTACTTGTATATATACAGGGTGTCCGGAAACACATGGCAAGCGTCTGGGAGAGCGTTAAAAAGTGGTTTTACGAAAAAAAGTTAAATGTAAACCCCCCTTAATTTAAATCAAAGAATTTGATGGTGTAGTTTAAAATCCGCCTGGATATACAGGGTGTCCCAGACACAACCTAACTTCGTTATTTCAAATGAGAACCCCTATTTTTTATTTCAGATTCGTAATCTACGCAAAATTTCAAGTAGATTTGAGTACTCATATGACGATTTTGGACAACTTTTAAAAAATGTCAAAATTTAGCGTTTTTTGCGCTAAAATCCGTTAAAATTGACCTAGGAGACTGGTTTTTTTTTAATTCCACTTATTTTTTCCCGAAGAATCCAACTGTCTCAAATTTGAGCATCTTCGCATTCAGCATCACGAGATTTCGTCGCTAATGGCCTTTTTTCAAGTTAGAACCCAAATTTTTAGTTCAGAAATGAAAATTTCCTTGTTGAAAGGAATTTTTCTTTCGGACCACAAATTTTGAAAGAGCTACAGCGTCTTTTGTGTTTATGCATCAAAAATTAAAATTCCGTCAACAAATCGCTAATTTCCATTTTTGAAGTATGGAATTTGGAGTTAAACTTGAAAAAAGGCCATTAGCGACGAAATCTCGTGATACTGAATGCGAAGATGCTCAAATTTGAGACAGTTGGATTCTTCGGGAAAAAATAAGTGGAATTAAAAAAAAAACGAGTCTCCTAGGTCAATTTTAACGGATTTTGGAGCAAAAAACGCTAAAATTTGACATTTTTTAAAAGTTGTCCAAAATTGTCATATGAGTACTCAAATCTACTTGAAATTTTGCGTAGATTACGAATCTGAAATAAAAAATAGGGGTTCTCATTTGAAATAACGAAGTTAGGTTGTGTCTGGGACACCCTGTATATCCAGGCGGATTTTAAACTACACCATCAATTCTTTGATTTAAATTAAGGGGGGTTTACATTTAACTTTTTTTCGTAAAACCACTTTTTAACGCTCTCCCAGACGCTTGCCATGTGTTTCCGGACACCCTGTATATTACTACTTGCATTCTAATCAATTATTTTTTGGTAATAATTTAAAGTAAGTACATAATACCTAATTTGAAAATTTACACCTCTGCTTATGTTTAAAAAAATAACAATATAGGTACCTAATAAAATATTTAAAGAATTAATAAAATAAAAGTGATATAATAATTAAAGCTGTTCTGAGAGTTGAAACTACGGACAACTGAAAAGACCACAGAAAAAACGAATTAATTCGAGGGTTAGTACGCGGTGTGAAGCCGTAGGCAGTAGGCACCTTGTTTTATAAATTTATAAAGGGGTTCCCCGGTGCACGAAGTTGGTGGAGGGGAGAACGACCTCGAAGTTCGAACACATCGAGGAAGGGTCATGATCCGAAACGGAGGAAAAACTTAAAACTCTTCACCGAGGCGCATTCTCTAGGACTCAGATGGTACCAGGTCCCTTCCCCACCTCGCCCATCGACTTGTCTGCGGGATTTTTACGGGCCGTTGTTACTCTGTGTATTGGTTCCTCTGTGGGCGGGAAGTTTGGAAGGATATCGACTAATTTTCCCCATCGATGATGTTGACTAGTTAGAAATTTTTAAATTAATATAATCTCTTGATAGAATAATTATTCTTGGAAGCCTCACTTAAGATTTTCAGAAAAAAATTTATCGTTAACGTCGTAACTGCATCCCTGTTTTTTGGTCAAGAAACTCGTAGATAACCGCCATCATAACCAAGAAATAACGAAACCTCCCCACAACAAATTAGGCGTTCGTAAAAATTGTAATTGAACAATATCTAAAATAAAAATTTACTTCCAATTTAAAGCTTTTTTTCGCTATATATAAAATTTAATAACACAATCAAGAAATTTTCAAAAAACTAAAACGAACGAAGTTTTCTAAAACCGTGATAGTACGTTGTAGGGCTTTTTTTATTGAAAAAAATCGAGGCTTAGCGAGTGTTTACATAAATTTTTAAGTTCTCTCTCCATGTTTCAAGATTAATTTTTGTTCAGGTGAGGAAATTTTCTATATTATAGGTCTTTTAATGTTTTCCTCTTTTTATTGGCTTAATAAATTTTGTTACTTTTTTTTTAACCCTTCATAACTTAACTTGTTTAAGTTTGCCTTAAATGTCATTGTTTGTAGATTTGACAGTATTGCCACCTTAAGTGTTTAGATGTGACTACTTTTTTTAAATCTCTTGTTGTACTTAAGGGGTACAGAAAGACAGCAAATGTTGGCTTAAAAGACCCCTTTGTTATTTCTCCATTACATATTATTCTCTGCGTTTAATTTATTGTCAATGTTACTTCTCATGCAACCAACTTTACAGAATTGTTTGTTGTTAACAAGTTGTTGGTTACTATTCCCTTTATCTTTCCATTCCCTGGGGAACACCAGGGACTGGAGCGGGAATTCTCCAGTGTGGGAATCGAACCCACGACCTTTGTGCCGAAGGACCGCTGTTTTAATCCCAACTGCATAGAATTTATGAGGGGAAACAGACCCCACATTGCATGTAGTCATTAACTAAAATCATCTCTCGAGGGAGCACAATTTTGATCTTTGAAATTTTTAAAGTTGTTTCTTTCTAGGCTTCTAAAGTGATGGAGAGCTGGGAGAGGAATAAAAATGCTTGGGAAGGCGAGGACGAAGAGGAATCTGTGAAAGAAAGCTGGGACCAGGACTCAGACGAGGAGGTTCCTGTCGAAAAAGAGAAGGAGAAGGAAGACTCTAAGAAAAAACCAGCGAAAAAAAATCTCAAGCAGATATGTAAGAGGTTCGAGGAAAAAGAACGCGTTAAGGAAGAAGAGGCAAAGGCGAGACGCGAGAAACTTAGAGCGGAATTAGCCGCTGCTCCTGGGAATCCTCGTCGTCGTCGTCAAATCCACGAAATTGCTGACCTTACCATCGCAAAAGAAGTTTACGGTATATCTGATAGCCAAAAACCTGCCATCGTTCGACCTTCGTCTTGATCATTGAAAGTTTAATCTAAAATAAGTAACCCATACAAAATAATGTATTTAAAATTAATGAAATTAAATATAATCGTTTCTCAGCCTAATTGTTCATTGAACTTATTCATTGAGAAGTCACTGTACTCGAAATAATATGACATCGTGAGAACATTAATTTCCTTGGAAGTTATTTTTAGTATGGGCCTTTCATATCTAATAGGATATTTCATGACCCATGAAGCTAAACCCCCAGGAATCCTAGGATGCGCTGAACGCTAATCCACTGAACAGAAAATTTTAGTTTTCGATGGGCTTTCATTATAGTTATAGTATTTGTCTACGGTCTTGTCAGTGACATAATATTTCTAGATGCCTGCTGAACTTACCACTGCAGAATAAGGAATGTTTCTGATGACGTCCTGATACTGGGTAAACAGTGAGAGAAGGGAACTTTTCAAAAGTTTATTTTAAAAATACATTATTATTCTTAAGTACATAAAAAATAATGGGCTATTTTGAAGTCTCTGGTCCATTTAGGTAGATTATTTTTTAAGAAACATAAAATTTTTTATTTTTAACTTATCCTCGGGTCAGACTCGCGTTCTGAAAAAAATGGGGTTAAAAATATGCACTTAATTAAAAAATATGAAGAATAATTTGAAATCGTTGAATAAAGTTAGCAATGCTTACTCGGGTGGAGGTTCAACAGGTCGAGTACAACCGACGCTGACGTATGCAGAGTTCCTTCTTGGTGTGAACTGAGCTGGTCGAAGTAGAAGGTAAGTGTAGACGCTTTTTTGAATTGCAGCTCGGACTTCGCCGTTGAGGAAACAATAAAGGACGGCGACGAAGAAGCCTTGGAACGAAGTAAGGAAATGCGTCGTGTACGACCAAACGGCGAACTCCCAAACCTGACGGTCCAACGGTGCTTCCATCATGTTCACTAAATTTGTGATACCGAGAAGAGGAAGTAACACAACCGCCGCCCTCACCGCTTTTCTGAAAACTGAACTATGAAATCCTGGCACGCCGGAGTTTACAAAATAATTTAACTTTCTCAGAAGAAGAAAATGCTTCATAGAGAGTTATATTCGCCCGTATTTCGGCGCCTCTTTCTACCGTCAGTTCTAACGGGTAGAGAATGTAGACGGGTAGTTTTGAGGTTACAAAACAGGTTAGAAAAAACGTGGAAACATTACTCTCTAATAATAATCATGAAAAAAAAAATGGATTTTGTGCGAGATGTCTATCTCTTAGCAAATCCATAAAAACGACCATAGAATATCTTGAAACTGATACAACAAAACTGCAAAACGGATTTTTTAAAATGTTCACCTTGCTTGTTCGACTTCACTTGTGTGACTCTGCCTCAACTTGACGACTAGAACGCGGATGATATTGAGTAAAAATATAAAATTTAGCTGGGAAAAAAAAAGAATTATTGTATTACTACGGCTAGCCATTCAAGAATTTTTTGGCGAGCTGCCAAATGAACTTCATGTTAGTTGAAGAAAAAGAAAATCAAGAAACTTACTAATATAACTCCAACTCTGGGCCCTTCGAGTATCCAGAAAAAGATGGTGAAGTTATAACCCCACCAACATTTCGTCTTCATCTGCGTTGCCGAAATAGTCGCCCAAAGCGTGGTCATTGCTACCGGCACACCCCAACCGATACAAGCGTATACTTTATAGTGAAATTTTTGAAATACGCTCACTGGAAATAATAAAAGAAATGTTAGATGTGGAGTGAACATGTATGTTTTCATTAAAATATTAATAGACAAAATATAATCAATAGATTTGTTTGTATTTAATTCTTTTTTCCCATTTTGCTTCAGTTTTAGAGGTTACATAACCTCAAAGTTCTCCTTTTTCAATTAAAACAACACCAAAGGGAAGAAAAGGACAAAACATTCTACCTTTAGAGTTATGCAACAGATAAATTAAAAACAGTTATGTAATAAAATTATGTAATTTTTTTCTTATTTTACCAGTGACGACGTTATGAAGGTAAAGTCCTTCAATGAACATCCACATGAACATGGCGGTCCGTGCGTATTCAAGTAGCACGTAGGCGGCCTCACATAAAATGGGCTGAAAATGAAAACATCACTTATTTTTTTGAGGGGAGAGAAATCGTTCGAAAATTCTTACTATACTGTCGATTCCGTGAGCATTCTTGACCTGATTATCGCTGGTCGATGTAAACTGTGAGTCTAATCACCACTTGGGCCACCATTGCGACGAATAGATTCTTGTGAATTTTCGTTCTGTTATTTTTCAAAACTCTGAAAACACAAAATTTGTTTTAAAAATCCTCAAAAGGAATACAATCTCTCAAAACCCATTTCCTTGGAAATCTTAGACCCCGTGTGATCATTGATCTTTATAGATCGTTTACTTCCCTTCGAAGAAGATAACTTCGAAAATCTTGATGGGTGATACGTGCCATTATGGTATCTTAAATCGAAAGCTACATTATACCAATAAAGGGTATCAATACCAGGGAGCACCTATAGAGTTAAACCATAACTTATACTTCCCATACTTTACCTAAAATAAGAAAAAATAATTAGCGACGTAATCAACGCTATAAGCGAAATGCTCAGTCCAACCAATTCGAGTCTTCTCGTCTTCTCGGCAATTTCAAATTTCAGCTAAAATCGATAATTTGAACAATTACATAGATAAAAAATGTTGGTATTTCCGGTAGATTATGATTTATAATATTTACTTAATACCTACCTCAGGAGATGAGCCGGAAAATAGTTTTTTGTATAAGTCGAGCATCTCGTTTGAATAGCATGGGGTAATTTGTCCATCCCGCCACCCCTTTGCCTTCCCATTTGCCGGTTTCTAGACATTTTTTTGTCACGTACCCTAAAATTTTTTTTTGAAAAAATAATTAAAAAAAATTAATTATATGTTAAGTAGTGAGAACATTAGATCTAAAATTAGTGGCAGGAAAAAGGGTTCGGGGATGTTGCCTCCCCCGTGGAATAGTTAAAAAACTGTTCGTAACAATAAAAAGGGCGGAGGGAATTCGAGACAAAACACCAGCCTACGTTTTTCGAAGACCCCCGCCCCCCTTACGGCCCCCACGGCCCCCTCTGATACCCCCTCCACCACCTTTTGTCTACTAATTGCTCCACTTTTGTGTTTCTCTGTCTCGTGTCCCTAAAGGTTTTTTTCCTTTTCCTTTTTTTTATTTTTAAGCGGGATCGTCCCGAGGGAAAAATCTTCTCCCGATTCTCTACCCATCCCGCGCTTCCACGTGAAAGAAACGTTGTTCAAAAGCCCAAAAATAGTTACCGATAAATAATTGATTTTACGCCCTAGTTCCGTAATAAAGTGCAGTATTAATCATTGTGTACCACTAATAATTTGGTTACTAATACGTCAATCTAACTAATAATAATTATGTAAGCTCATATAATGAGGGATGGTTAAGTTGGAAGTCCATGAATGAATAAAATACACAATAGTAGATTGTGGCTATTTCAGAAAATTTGCTCAAAAATGACTTTCCAAAAGCAAACCAAATTCTGTTTATAGTTATGACATTTATGACTTACGAATTAGGTACATCAGCGGTTCTCAAAGTGTGGGGTTAAGTATAATTATAAATTATTATAAAGTTTAAAAAAAGCGTAAATTAAACCAAAACCAACATAATAAAAATTAAATTCCCTTATACATAAGTGGATCGTTAATAGCTTTCGTTAATAGATGCAAATTAAAACACACCCTTTAATGTGTCCCTTAATCCCGGCAGGAACTAAACAAATACAATCAACACGGCATTTGTTGACGCAGGATTCAAATTCAAAACTGCACATAACATGTTTTTTATTTCTTTAAGAACTAGTGCTGTGATATTTGATATGTACCTCTTTCGGTGTAAAAAAATAGATGAGTCTAAATGAGAATGAATTAACGCGAAAAATTTAAGTCTTTTCATAAAGGGATAGAAACTACATGAAAAATAATATAAAACCGCCGACCTTTTATATTTTTAACAAGTAACACGATATTATTCTTTGTTTGAGTTTTTATTTTCTAAGAGGGTGAGCAAAAATAAAAGAACGCGGAAAGAAAAATAAAGATGGTCATGGCGTATCCATTCTATGAAAGTAGTGCCTATAGACATAAAAATTACGTTTTTCCAAATATTCCAAATATTAATAAATAAGCGATGATTTCTCTTTCTTTCTCTTTTCCTTTCTTCTTCTTCTTTTTAGTTAGCTCAATTTTCCCATTTATCATAACAATAATTATCTACTTTTATCGAGGATAAAAATAAGACAAAGCATTGAACTGCTCAAATTACTTCTCTTGGATCAGGATGGTATCTTTTTCTTACTCAATCAATTATTCTCTTCCCGAAAAAAAGTAAGTAAATAAGTAAGAAGAAATACGTTACGGGGCATTCTTAAAGCATCTTGATAAAAGGGAAATAATATTATGTTCTAATGTAATTGGAATACCAACATCAAAGAATTTTTTTCCCTTCTTATTATCGTTTTTTTTAGTTACAAGAGGTGAGCAAATGGATTTTATAAAAATTACTAGGTAGGTACTGTATTGAATTTTTTAGGGGTAACTATTTTTTTCCAAAAAAGAGTAAAGTTAAAGTAAAAAAGCGGTGTAAATTCTTTTTCCAAGTTTCATGATCCTTAATTAGGATAATAAAAATTTACTTACTCGTCGAGTCTAATCCGAGATGGTCAGGGCAGCCTAAAGACGTCACGGATCCTCTTCTGGTGGGCGGCCAGCATAAAACTTTGTCCCAAACAGTTGGACAAAAATCTATGGGAAAAAAACACTATGTAACATTTTAGGAATAATTTTTAGGGAAAATTTAATTTAGATAATTCAATAGGAACATAAATGATGAAAAATGGATTTTTTCAATACATTTTGAATTTACTTCGAATAAGAAATGTTCTCCATCTTTTCATACATTACAGCCCTTAAATAATATGTTACGCTCTAAAATCTTTTCCCCTTATAATAATTAATAACCTTCACGTATTATTAATTAAATATACTATAAGTTTATTATAATATAATTAAGTATTATTACTTTTTAAATTTTGATTTGCTTATTAATAAAGTAAAAAAAATTTGATTTTTTTCATTAAAAATTTTTCCTTCTTAAGACCTCTCGAAACTTTGATTTTTCTTTTATAACTGTTTGACTTCGGAATCAGTATTCTCTTGGCCTTTTATTACCCAACTTATGAGTGAAGGAGTGGGTGGGTGGAGGGGGATTTATTGGAAAACCTCCTCAATAATTTCCCTTTCCTTGTTTCGCCTTTGTTTCAATTGGTCCATAATTGTCCAGTCAGATTGTAGTTTAAAAAATTAAATAATAAAATCGTACAGCTGTACCTTGCTACTTCTCTAACATACATAACACATAAACATACTCTAAAAAGTACATATTTTATTGTTGTTATAATTTTTTTCAATATCTATTTATATAGGTTTTTTTTAAAAAAGGAATATCATTAATTTTTTTTCTTGTTAAAACCAATTCACCCTCTCTTTTGAATGGAGTTAAGTTTTTAATGAGCCACATAGAAAAGAAGCATTTTTATTTTTTAAGCTATTCAGTACCATAAAGATCCCTTTTCCCCTCCGCTTTTTTTCTCCTTCCCCGATTTTTAACGGTTCAAGACTTGAAATAATAAATTAAACATTCTTAAAGCAAACATTGTTAACCTCTGTGTTGAAGGAAAAGGAAGTTTTTAACCCTCAAGGCGTTTTTGAAAACAAAGAAATTTTTTTTGTCGCAACCTATAGATTTAAGAAAAAGGAGAAGACTGATGATGGCATTGAAAAGGTTTTAGGTAAGTCCTACTAATTTTGGGCAGGGACGCTTTGGACCCAATTTGATTTTAGATCATCGACTAAACTAAAGAGGAATCCAGTTTTATTTCAATTCCGACCTTTTTAATTAAAATTAAGAGTCCTTCAGCTTGGCCCTTTTTAGTTCAATTTCAACCTCCGTTAAAAAAATGTTGTTCCAAAACATTCAAATGATTTTTATTACGATTAAGTAATTAGTGTTATTTCGATTTGTCGAGGTTTCTCTCATTAAAGGAAGCTTTTGGCTGAATTTTAAGGGTCAAAAATATAGTTTCTAAGGCCATATTTATGTCAGGCATAAACCACGAATACGTCCGTAATTAGAGAAGATCAGGTTGCAAAAAGTTTGATCCGAAAAAAGTTTTCCGTTGGGGTTAGCGAAGGAGGGGGCTTAGATTATTAGGAGGTAAAAACTTGTGCTCTGTTTGAGAGAGAAAAGGATTCTGAAATGCGACAATACTTGAAGAGGGAGCCCTCCACTCGAAAAAACGCTGACGGAAAAAAGAGGCGATGAAAAAAGAAGAAGGAGCGGGGTACTACTTGTAAACAACCCCTTTAACCTGTTAACCCAATGATTTTTAGCTTCCTTAATAAGGAAATCAAAAAAATGTGTTGGTAACCCTGGACTTCATAAATCATTGTCCAAAGTATCATCAGACCTATCAACAGTTATTGAAAACTTCATAACTACATAGCTATCAAGAAAATAAAATTAGTTCTTTAATTTTATTAATTTTACTTTATTTTTACTTTAATTTTTATAACATAAGTACGCCGCAAAGGATGATTTTAGTATAGGAGGACGAAATGACTGTGATACGCGTTTATCTTGCGACGAGTTTCGGCTTAAAAAACCTCGTCAGGTGCTATTCCTTCTAGGACAATTCCCCCGTTATCACAGTTATTTCTTCCTCCATTATCGGTTTGGATGTGATAAGAAAATCAGTCTTCATAAATTTAATGAATAATGTAAAAATGTTCGGGCGATACTTACCAGAGGATGAGACATTTCCGTATTTAGATTTGCACGTTTCTGAATCGGTTATTTCCGAACTATCAGAAGTCATCTGGAACAAATTTAAAACAAAAAATAGATTGTAAGATTTGAAGTTTCCGAGTGATAACAATAGATGTTTTTTAACAGAATTAACAGTGAATCCAGCCGTAATAAAATTAATAAGAGTCACGTTTCAACAGTTTCGCTGTTCTCCATAATGAATACCCAGCTAAACATCCAACAAATAATAAAAACCCTCCTTTGTATTAATTATAAAATGAAATTATTCGATGAAAAGTCTGAAATTCCGTCTTTTGAGGTTTGGCTGGGGAAGGGCCCCGCGGGCGTGTCTTTCCCTCAAAATAATTCACCCAGAGAGGCCCCGTTAAATATCTTCTCGACATACGAAAATAAAACGCGAATTTAATCTAATTGAGAAGACAAAAAGCTCCCCAACTCGAATAATTAACGCATCCTTTCAAAACTCAAAAACCATGTCACACTCGATTAAAAAAAAAAATATGCACACACCTTCATAAATAAAATAACAAACCATTCTCCATTTATAACATTATAACATGTACAAAAATATTAGCCAATTTTTTCGAATAATAATTAAATAGATGTTATTTAAATTTTAGGATTAGATGAATTTATAAAATTTATTTTTAAACTATAGAAATGTATCTGACAGTGATAAGTTACATAACACGTTTTCCATCCCCTAATTTCGCCTTCTCTTACGTCTTGCTTGGATTTTAAGGCCCCTCGATTCCATTATTAAGTCCTGCCTAAAACAATATTTACAATTTACATGCGATTTTCCGGATAATTAATTAATTTAAACGTTCACGGATGTGGTGGTTTATCGTGGAAACCTTTGTTATACTCTGTCATTAATATTATTCATTGATATTTAATTATTAATAATTACAGTTGTAAATTCTTAGAATGGTTCACAATTAATTAATGTAGACTTGGAAACCTTTACGTTTTTCAAATTTTTAATATTGTTTATTTGACATAAAATAGGCCTTGGTGCAATAGTAGGATCATTTTAACTTCCTTAAAGAAGTTATTGTGATACCCTCCACGTCGGGTTTTTGGGGAAAGGTCTTCCAGACCCCGGAGGGTCAATTCGAATGTTGATCTTTACCGATTCAACTTTGTCTGTGGTTCCGGCCGGCCGTCCAGCCGTAGCATTTTTTTCCGGAACACTTTACGGCCACAGTTTTCAACCGATTTTCACCAAATTTTCACCAATCACTCCTTCTATTTTTTACGAATTTTGGTGTAAAAAATTGCCACTTTTTAATATTACATTTTTTAGTAGGGAGAAATTTCATTCTTCTACCCGATACGAGAGGCACATCCGTAGGCCAAAGAGCCCATTACTTCTACCTTGACACTTAAAAAAAATTTTCGAACTAAGAAAATTTTTCGACAAAAAAACTTGGAAAATTTTTCGAAACAAAAAAAATACTTTCCCTCCCTTCGTTATACTTTCGTTCTCTTATACCTCCCCCTCCTATATTGTCACTTCTCTTTAGAAGTTTTCGTTGGAAGCCCTTCAAACAAGAACTTTTACTCTGTCACAGGAATATGTATAGAATTCATTTTAACTTCCTTAAAGAAGTTATTGCGATACCCTCGACGTCGGGTTTTTGGGGAAGGGTCTTCCAGACCCCGGAGGGTCAAATCGAATATTGATCTTTACCGATCTCAACTTTGTCTGTGGTTCCGGCCGTCCGGCCGTAGCATTTTTTCCGGAACACTTTACGGCCACAGTTTTCATCCGATTTTCACCAAATTTTTACACAAATTTCTTTAGCCGGTGAAGAAGAATGTAACGAGGGGGATTTTTGAATTTCGAAAAAATGGCGGAGATATGTCTGTTTGAAATTTTAAAAAATTCGCTGCGGCCGAACCGTTAATCCGATTTTCACCAAATTTTCACCAATTACTCCTTATATTTTTAAGAATTTTTGGTGCAAAAAAATTGCCACTTTTTAATTACTATTTTTATTAGTAGGGAGAAATTTCGTACGTCTACCCTTTACGAGAGGCACATCCCTAGGCCAAAAAGCCCATTATTTCTACCTCGACACTTAGAAAATTTTCGAAAAAAAGAACTTAAAAATTTTTCAAAAAAAAGAAAAAAGAAAAAAAGGAAAACCCGGAAAATTTTTCGAAAAAAAAACTTGGAAAATTTTTCAAAAAAAAGAACTTAGAAAATTTTTCGAAAAAAAAAAAAAAAAAAAAAAAAGGAAAACCCGGAAAATTTTTCAAAAAAAAAAAAGGAAAACCCGGAAAATTTTTCGAAAAAAAAAAAAGGAAAACCCGGAAAATTTTTCGAAAAAAAAAAGGAAATCCCGGAAAATTTTTCGAAAAAAAAACTTGGAAAATTTTTCAAAAAAAAGAACTTGGAAAATTTTTCGAAAAAAAAAAAAAAAAAAAAAAAAAAAAAAAAAAAAAAAAAAAAAAAAGGAAAACCCGGAAAATTTTTATACTTTCCCTCCCTACTACATCCCCTTCCTTTATACTTCCTACTCCGTTATACTTCCTACTCCGTTATACTTCCTACTCCGTTATACTTCCTACTCCGTTATACTTCCTACTCCGTTATACTTCCCACTATACTTCCCCCTCCGTTATACTTCCCCCTCCGTTATACTTCCCACTCCGTTATACTTCCCCCTCCGTTATACTTCCCACTCCGTTATACTTCCCCCTCCGTTATACTTCCCCCACCGTTATACTTCCCCCTCCGTTATACTTCCCCCTCCGTTATACATCCCCTCCGTTATACTTCCCCCTCCGTTATACTTCCCCTCCCATATACTTCCCCCTCCGTTATACATCCCCCTCCGTTATACTTCCCCCTCCGTTATACTTCCCCTCCCATATACTTCCCCCTCCGTTATAATTCCCCCTCCTGTATTGTTACTTCTCTTTAAGGAAGTTCCCGTCGGGGCCAGCTCCAGACTAGTACTTTTTTCCCCGCCTACCTAGACTAGAACACACTGTACCTTATAATGACTAGCCTATTAACTATTAGACTAGCAAGCTTGGAAGTAAATTAGTGTTGTTTCTATAGACAAAATTACAATTTAATTTTACTACGTCGGATTTTCTAAAAACAAATTTTGTTTATGGGAAAAACATGTTTGGTTTTCAAAGTAAACAGTTTTACAATCCTCTTAGAATTTCACGCGAAAAAGTAAGAAAAAAAGTTTTCTGTAAAACTCTTTCTCAATCCATCCTATCTCTCTTTAGTGGTGTCCAACTGACTCTTACTGGGGACTATTTGAACAACTCTCAACTCCGATCGGGCGAGAGGAATTTTAATCAAATATTCGTCTCCAGACTGATTTCTGGGTTGGAATTTTACTTCATGACTTCTTTTTATTACCCATTGGAAGTTCATACGTGATTTTTCCATACTTGACGTAAAGAACACACTGCTTCAGATATCCTTGAAGATAAAAACTAATTAAAGGATGGTTAGGGATGGTTAGGGATCGACGAAAAAGGAACCTATAAAGGCTTCGTTCATTGTTGGAAAAAAAAGCGTTCAAAATTTTCCAAGGGTTTTCTCAGGAGAACCTGAAAAGGACCTTGTTAAAAAACGGTCAAATCCAACATTTCAATACCTTTTACGAAAAGTGAAACGTAAAGTTAGTCCTCAAGTGAAGTTATTGTAATACCCTCGGTGTCACAGTGCCAGAAAAAGGGTCTTTTTTCCGGAACAATCTCATTTAATTTTCTTCTTTTTCAAGTACTCATATACATATCTTAAAAATTTCTATTTTTTCTTTCGAGATCTACAGGGTGTCCGGAAACACATGGCAAGCGTCTAGGAGAGCGTTAAAAAGTGGTTTTACGAAAAAAAGTTAAATGTAAACCCCCTTAATTTAAATCAAAGAATTTGATAGTGTAGTTTAAAATCCGCCTGGATATACAGGGTGTCCCAGACACAACCTAACTTCGTTATTTCAAATGAGAACCCCTATTTTTTATTTCAGATTCGTAATCTACGCAAAATCTCAAGTAGATTTGAGTACTCATATGACGATTTTGGACAACTTTTAAAAATGTCAAAATTTAGCGTTTTTTGCGCTAAAATCCGTTAAAATTGAACTAGGAGACTCTTTTTTTTTTTAATTCCACTTATTTTTTCCCGAAGAATCCAACTGTCTCAAAATTTGAGCATCTTCGCATTCTGCATCACGAGATTTCGTCGCTAATGGCCTTTTTTCAAGTTTAACTCCAAATTCCATACTTCAAAAATGGAAATTAGCGATTTGTTGACGGAATTTTAATTTTTGATGCATAAACACAAAAGACGCTGTAGCTCTTTCAAAATTTGTGGTCCGAAAGAAAAATTCCTTTCAACAAGTGCTAATTTTCATTTCTGAACTAAAAATTTGGGTTCTAACTTGAAAAAAGGCCATTAGCGACGAAATCTCGTGATGCAGAATGCGAAGATGCTCAAATTTGAGACAGTTGGATTCTTCGGGAAAAAATAAGTGGAATTAAAAAAAAAACGAGTCTCCTAGGTCAATTTTAACGGATTTTAGCGCAAAAAACGCTAAAATTTGACATTTTTTAAAAGTTGTCCAAAATCGTCATATGAGTACTCAAATCTACTTGAAATTTTGCGTAGATTACGAATCTGAAATAAAAATAGGGGTTCTCATTGAAATAACGAAGTTAGGTTGTGTCTGGGACACCCTGTATATCCAGGCGGATTTTAAACTACACCATCAAATTCTTTGATTTAAATTAAGGGGGGTTTACATTTAACTTTTTTCGTAAAACCACTTTTTAACGCTCTCCCAGACGCTTGCCATGTGTTTCCGGACACCCTGTATAAGTTTTATGTTTCGTTTAATATGTAACGGCTGTACTTTTGGTCCGATTTTCACCAAATTTTCAGTAAATGCTTGTTGCCTACATTAAATAGAAGAACCGAAGAAACCTTTCCCGTGATAAAACAGATAAAACTTTTCTGAAAACCAGATCCGATCCAGAACTGATCGATCGTTTAAAAACGTTTTTAAAGTTCAGAAGAGGGGAAAAAATGTCTGAAATAATCTAGATCGGAAGCAATATAAAATCCTTTATAAGCAATATAAAGGCTCTCAATAAAGTAGACTATAACCAATGTTTGCACTCTGTTGATCATTACCTCTCTAGAGATTACATCCAATTGAAAAGTTTAGTCTGTCGAAAGTAGGTTTTAAATTACGGGAATTTAAATAAAGAATAATTATTAACAATGGTATTTTTAAACTAAAATGGTTGGATTAGAATCCGAAAAGGTACGAAAATCAAATGTGCAACGTATATTAAGATCGCAATTAAATTCGTAGGGACATGGGAGCCACCCAAACATTCTCTGATTCGTGCAAAGTAAGGACAAGAATTACAGAACTTCAGTTTCTGTTCTTTGAGTTCAGAATAATAGAAACCTCAAGTCTGGGGCTTGCCCCTAGTGAACTATCTCAAAGGAGAGAAAAACAAAATTTATTTAATTTTTAATTAACTTCAATAGTTAACTTCCTTAAAGAAGTTATTGTGATACCCTCCACGTCGGGTTTTTGGGGAGGGGTCTTCTAGGTAATCTATACTAATAAAGGAGTATTTTGGGTGATTTAGCGATGATCGGACCGATAATACGGCTGGTCGTTCCTGAAAACTGCAGACATACATACCATATTTCGCGAATTTTTTCAAAAAAGCTGTCAATTTTTTTATAGACAATAGATAGGCATTTACGGCCACAAAGTGTTCCGAAAAAACTGTTAGTGGAATTGATAAGTATCGCCAATATTTTTCACCCCATAGGGCTCAAAAGACCAAGGGTTGACATTTTCCGGGCTTATAAAATCCGACCACCATTTTTTTCGCTTAGCTAAGATTAAATTTTTTTTCTTGAGATGATAATTCATAGAACACACTGAAATCTGTGCTATCAATTCTGTGGTAAAAAAATTAAGGAAGTTGAAATAACTTTTTAGACTTCTTGGATGAAAATTACATCCTGCAGCCTTTTATACCTTTCTTAAGTTACAACGCTCAATCATTTTCAAAAAGTCACCGCGTGAAATCAAAATAAAGGAATTACCTATTAAGTTTGTTTAAAAAAAATTAATCAATGGTTTTTAAAACAACACAATAGTGTTAATTTACGTTGTATCCCCGAGAGAAATTTGTCATAGAAACTTTCGCCCCCTCCCCCCTCGCTAGGGTTTCTATAAACGAGAAGTTCAAAGGTAAATTCTCTACAGGGCGTACGTTTAGATCATATTCCGTCCTTAAAAGGAATTATGACGGGAGTAATTATGTGTTTATAGAAACTTCGTGCGATTTTTTTTTTTTTTTTTTTTTTTTTGCTCCCCCCATTTAATCAGCATTGACTTTTTTTATGAAAATAATTAATAATTACTTTATTAATTTATGAATATACGTACCCCGCCCCCCGCTCGTTAAATGGGAAATTAATTGCATTTGGTTATCTCTCCGATTTACGAGAAGGTAGAAAACCTTTTTCGAATACATAGATACAGTGAACTAGGCGTTTTGAACTTGTGGACCAGCAGTTTTAGTTGCTAAACTTGCTCATTGATTTTGTTACTCCTTTATTTTTGTTACGTGAATCTCATCACTTCAATTTAGAGGGAAATATCTCGTTTTAATTTGTTCGATTTAAGTTCCATCCAAGATTTTTAAAAAAATTTTTCACACGTTTTTTAAAAACTTGCTCGAGCGATAACTTTTGTCCATAAGTTTCAAATTTCCAAGTTGGACGACACCCGGCGGATTTCCCACCCATCGTTTTCTTCCTTACTTTTTTTTGTCTCACCAATCTTTTTTCTTTTAAACCCTTTTATTCAGTATCGATATGACCACGAAATGCCCTGCATAGTTAAAAATTTTTGGGGCAAAAAAGCCCTCGATTGAAAAAGTCAACATTCAGCCGATTTTGTATGTTGGGTAAAAGATTCGCTCATTTTTTACTAACCAGATTATGACATACAGGGCCTGGTCATACTTAATTTCTGATAAACTGAAATCAGAGTTACGTTTATCTTGATGTGCTTTGTCCAATTATAAACGAAATTCTATTTAACGTCATGGTTACCAGCGGCGTCCTTGTAAAATTTTATCGTCCGAATTATAGGTGAAGTGACAAGGGAGAAAATGACAAAAAAAAATTTTACGCTTCCATATACTTTTCATTTCTCAAGCTGATTTTTTGTAGAAATTTTTATTTTTTTAAGTTTTTCCTGTTACTACAGTAGGTTCACGATCCTTAATTAATGACCTTAAAATTGATTTAAAATTTTCTAAATTTCCAAGCCCACAAAAATTGAAAAGATAAATAATAATAATTTTGTTCTTTCCGAAGAAACGTTTAGAAACGTTTATATTTATGCAAAACGTTTATATTTATGCAATAATTGAAGTTCGAAATAAATAAATTAAACTTACGTAGGCGTAAAAGAAAAATTTGAAGAAAAAAAATCCAATAGACTTCCTCACCCTTTAAAATTCATTAAGAATATAAAAAATGGTTTCAAAATAGAAAATATATTTTCAAAAAAAATTTAATCCTTTAAATTTTTTAAAAAATTAAGCATGCGATATTTAAATCTATATTGGTGCATGTTTCAGTACCTGTGGATGGTGGGTGGCTTGCGAGAAGACTGACTGGAAAATCAGAGCGATAATAAGAGCGGAGGATGGATTAGAAACAGGTGGACCGCCTCGCGGTGGCTGTAAAGGGGGGGCAGTGGGCGGCTGGGGGAGAGTGGGGCGGTGTCGGGGAGTATGTACGGACGGGGGTGGCGAAAGGACGTTCTTGCGTATTATGCAGCCTCCCCTTTACAAACCCCCTTCCCGTTTCTTTTCTTTTTTTCAGTATGCATCAACTTCTAGAGTAGTAGGAGGGGGCTGTTAATAAAAAGAAGGCGAAAAAAAAAATCTTGAACGTTTGACCCTTTCCGAAATTTTTCTTTCATTACATTTTTTTAAACGTTTCAATTGTTTCTTAAACGAGTTGAAAATGTCAGTTTTTAAATGGTAGACGGTTGGTTAAAATTTTAATTAAGTACAACGAAATCGTACACAATGATACAAAATCTAGAAGAAATCAAAGTGGCCATTATTCTTTCAGATGAGGGATCGAAACTAGTTTATAATGCCATTATATTGATGGAACAGATTAAAAGTTAACAATTTTTCTCGGATATCCGTTTACCGGTTATGAGGTCAAAAGTTCGTGGAAAAAAAATATTTTTTATATTCCCCCACGACTAAACATTACAAATACATACTTCGTTATTCATATACATAGTTATTAGTAATTACAAGGTAAAAGATAAAACCACCTTTGAGACTTGCGGAGGCTTTTAATTTTAATTAGCATTCAAAAAATTCCATCCATACAGTCCGTTAATTTGTTAGGCCACCTAAACTAACATTACGAACGATAGTAGATAAAGGAATAGGTAAACGATAAAAACTTGTAATTATAATTTTATTAGGGCTTTTTTAATTCTTTTTTTTTCAATACCATTTTCAGGTTTCAAGGGAACTTATCTTACAGAATTTACGAAATTTTCACCTTGAGTTGATAAAAAATAGGATGTAATTAGAGTTTTAAAAAAATTTAGTTCTTCGTTTGTAGTGCAAAAAAGGAATAGAAGTCTTACAAAGGGAAGAATCCTATAAAAATCCTTTTTCCATTTAACTTATTTTTTAAAAAAATGAAACCAGCTCTTTATTGTGACAGACATATTTTATACGCCCTCTACGTATTTCAATATAAGGGGAAAATCTGGGGCAATAATGGAAAAAAAAGTTTATTGTATTCAAGACCTTTTTATATTTTATAAAGTCCTCCAATGATAAAATCCTTCCAATTAAAAGGATACAAAATATTTTTTTATTTTATTTTTTGGTTTAGGGTAAGGAGTTGAGGAAAGACTCTTGGGAAGTTTCAAGTGCCCGTAAATCCCTTATTCCGTCTTAGAAATAAAATTTAAAAAATAATCATCCGAGATCAAAAAAATATTGCGAATTATAATCGTTAAGCCCTTTAATTCAAACAAATAACAAATACACAATATGTATGCTCAAATTGAAAGGTCCCATTTATTGAAGAAATGGCAGTGAAAATAAAATTCTCAACATGTTATTTAATTTTTTTAAATATAATAAATACAAAATACCTAAAACGTACTTAATTTACTTGAAACTGATTTGAAAAAAATCAATTGATTTAAATAAAATCCCCTTTAATAGGTATCTCAAAATGAGGGTGGCAGTTAAAAGTTAAAAGTTTTTATTTCGCTCAGAATGTCAAAATATTGTAGCCGGGTAGATCGAAATAGGTAGTCTGATAACTGATAGGTAAGTATAAATCAATTGGGATTATCGTGAAGAATAGATGAAAATGAACAGTTAAAAATGACCTTGAAAATTTACCAATGAGTGATAATCGGGAAAACAGTAAATGTTGCAGGTGAAATGAACGATTGTGGTGGGAGTATCGTCTTTTGATAATCAATTAGCCGTTTTATTCGAATCTGTGGATTCGTTATTATGTTCGCGCAACGGGCGTTCCCGGGAAACGGAGATAAAACGGTTAGAAAACATGGGTGAAAAACTAAAAATAGTTTTCTTTCTGACGGAACGTAAATAGAGGGGTGGAAATGGCCTGGAGGAAAGATAAAAATGTCATCGCACCGTTTTCCGAATGTTTTGTAATTGACGTAATTGACGGGAAAATTTAAATGTCCAATCAAAGAGAGAGAGAATAAAAATCTAGACATAACAATTTCACGATGTTACACATTTTTCTCAGGAGTTGAAAAATTTACTTTTGAGGGCCTTAAATTCCTTTCAAAAAATGGAAAAAGATAAAATTTAAGAAAAGAACAATGAAAGATACATCGAACGGTAAAGATTGGGCGATCCCCAAATAAGCCAATATTTTCTAATCTGCATAGAACTACCCTGCTACTCCTTACGGGCTCTATCCAACTGCGCCGAAAAAAGGCCAACTGCGCCGGGACTCCAAGGGTACCCTAATCCGCTGTCATTACCGATACCAACTGCGCCGCATACCAACTGCGCCGAAATTATTTATTTTGGGGAAAACGAAACATAAGCACCTTTCACCCGGCCTTAATGATTAAAAATGAAAAAAAAGTGACTGTACCTAAGGAATCTGGGAACGAGGTAGCGTAGGATGCGCTCGTTGGATACCACTAGGGGTTAATTTTTTTCCTCTCGCGAGGATGCGCTCGTAAGATACCTCTGGGGGTTAATTTTTTTCCTCTCGCGAGGATGCGCTCGTTAGATACCTCTGGGGGTTAATTTTTTTCCTCTCGCGAGGATGCGCTCGTTAGATACCTCTGGGGGTTAATTTTCTTCCTCTCGCGAGGTTGCGCTCGTTAGATAGCTCTATTGTTTATTAATTTTGTTCGGCGCAGTTGGACATAGGCTTAGAGCCCAAGAGATTATCTGATAGGACTCCCGGCGCAGTTGGCAATAATTTTTCAATCCAGGTAGTCACTTCGGCGCAGTCGGTAGTCAGCCCTCCTTACTTTACCAAAAAAGCCAATTTTCAAGAATAAAATGAGCCTTTTTTGCAACTTAAAAGTTAGTAGGTACCTACTAAAGATGCAGTGAAAGCGATTGTACTGCTTGCAGTTCACTCAATCTAAGCCAAAAAAAAGGGTAATAGAAGGGAAAAAAAATGTATTTTTCTTCGGAAATGTATAGGGGAAGGTCCCCTAATAGCCCATAAAAACTCGGGGGGGGGGGGGGGGGGGGGTAAACGTGACTTTTGCTGTTTTTCGCTTGTATCTCCAAAACGGTACGCCGAAAAATGTATGTAAAAGTGTCATAAAGAAACAAATAGAAGTCGTCCTGCGGCGCGGCGGCAGGACTAAAGAGGTAGATTTCTTTCAGATGATTACACCTGGGAAGTTCATAAAATCGTGGGAAAAAAATCACATTTCCCAGTAAAAATTCAAAAATATTCGTTTTTAATTAGATTCAAATTCATTGCATCCAGCTGATCCAAGTCAAGTTGAAATCTTTCTTTGCCATCCGCATAACATCACTATAAACACTGAATTATAATCTACTACTAGATTATAATTCTACTAGATTCTACTAGATTATAATTCAGTGCTATTAAGTTTGAAAGCGATAGAATGAACGGTTTGGGAGATTCGCAGTATAAGCCCTATGTTAAGTACCATAACCGCTAGTCCGATTCAAGCAGATAACGAACTCATAAATTATATTGTTTTAAAAGCGCTAAATATAAAATTTCATGGTCGTCAAGTAAATACTACTCAGGTTATATAAATAATATAAGCTTTTGAGTTAAGGTCGGTTTTGGGGTCCAGAGGATGTGAAACGAAAAACGCGAGTCTAACGAGTTTCCTTGTTCGCTTAATGTGTATAAGATTTTTAAAAAATAAGAATAAAAGGGCACGAAATACAGTTAAAAAGAAACACTGACTCTTTTTGGCGTAGTAAAAATAAAAAAAAAATAGTAAGACATAAAATGGACGCAATATTTGCTCAAATAGACACTTCCCTTTTATAACTGCGAACACGTTGGCTCATTAAGCACATCGGATTAAAAAAATATATATTAGTACATTAGGTGGATTTCTTTTCATCGAAAAGGAAGTTAATTATACTACAACAAACAAACAGATCTCCGCCAGTATAGTCTCGAAAAAACAGATTAAATTCATAATCGATAACGATCTACATTTTAGACCTTATGGGAACACCCTCTCATCGAACATGGTTTGATTGGATTTGCATTTTTGTGTCTTAACAGCTAGATAATTAACTTTGACCTCAATAGTAATAATCTCACTAATTGATTTTCAGCTTATAACTGCATCATGGGAAACATCCCGTTTAGTTACTCAAAATGACGTTTTTGCTAAATCTTCAGAATGTATCAACTTGAAATATTTTGAGCACAACTTTTACTAGCAGGAGGAAAAAAAGGGAAAAAACTTAATACCAAATAAAAAAGGGTGGAAGAAGAGGGGTGGGGTCCATACGAGGAAAATTCCTGTCTGATTCTTTTCTGAATCGTTTCTGGAAATCAAGTCCTAAATTAAGAATTCTTTGGGTTCTCCCTATTGAAAGGGAAACTGCATTTTTCTTTTCTTATTTAACTTCAAGAATAAAACGCATACCGAAAGGAAATCGCAGTTGAATTAAAATTAAACAAAAACTTACCTAAATCGAATAGTGCCATACTAACAATAAATCACCACTTCGTATATTGCACAAACTGCTTATGGACTACCTACAGGAGTTTGTTAACAAGCAATTTTCAGGCAAAAGTTTTTCTGATTTAACATTGCAAATTTTTAGAAAAAGCATTTTTTTTTGAAGCGATTAAGATATAAATTTGCATATTTTTAGATTTAATAATTAATTTAAGTTTAAAAAAGGCGGGAGGATGAATCGATACGTACGTTCCGTTATAAATGCTGCTATCTTTCGTGCGCCTCGAGAATCTTCAGCTAGCGATGGAGCTCCGTCAGAGTCAGCCGGTGGAAATCGTACAAGGTTTGTTTTTAATTAAATTCGAACGTTTTAAACCTTATATTTCCGTCTGGACTCTTTTATTATCTACAAAATATACCCTTTTTTACGTATGACCTTTAAAATTTTATAGAATTCGATGATTTTTGTGTTATTTATGATTTCTATTATTTTGATGCGTAGAATCCGTTTCAAGGTCAAACTTTACCCCCCCTGGATCCTCCGTTCCAGTCTTGTATGTAAACAAGCCATTTACGTTCACCAAAAATAAAATGTTCCGTGAAATATCGAAGAGTTTTCAAATGTGAAAAGAAAAGGCGATTACGTTTTCGCTTACTCAGGAAAAAACATCGTTTTTGGGAACAAGTTCTTGGATAATAAAGCCTTGAATTGGCATTTTCTAAACAGATTTTTCTGTTTTTTTAGTCTTGAATTTGGCGTTTCTTATAAAAATTTATCAATTGTACAAGTCTAAAGAGTTGTCCTCATTTTAATTTTTACTGATAAACGTTTTTAACCTTCAATTGACATACATTGTCTGAACTTTAAGTACAACTCTTCTCTAAGCTTAAGTTCACATAATTTTTACTTGGCAGTAAGCTCTTCTTGCCTAAGTTTTCAATAAATGAAGTTATTGTATTACTCTCCATGTCAGGATTTCAAGGATGGATCTTCCACATCTTCTACAGTCGATTTGGCTAAAAAAATTTCTGAATAGCTGACGTCTGCATAATTTTGATCCGACCTTCACTAGTACCGAATTCAAACTCTTATATAAGTCACTGTACGGGAGTAAAGTTATTCTGGGTTGTTTTAGCCCAGTACATTTTTTAACTTCCTCATAGATAATTATTGTGACACCCTCCATGTCTATACATGGATTGTAGATTATTATTTATATGTAGATTATTATTTATTTATATAGATTAGTGATCTGTCCCGGCACTATTGGTTCGATCTTCACCATATTTTCAGTAAATAATCCCTATATTGAGAAAAGAAATTCTCGCGGAAACGAAAAAACTTCTTTAAGGGAGTCAATAATTTTTTTTCTACAGGCAATGTTTTCTGTAGGTAGTAGGGGAAAATTTGGGCTGTTCACGCCCGTTCCGTGAGGCCTAGCTGGGCGAGGGCTTCCTCAAAAGAGAGTTATTGTGATACCCTCCAACAAAGTCTTCGAAAATGGCTTGCCCAGCCTTAAAGAAAAATCCATTTGTCTGTGGTTCCGGCCGTCCGTCGCCAGATTTTTTCCGGAACACTACGGCCGCGATTTTCATCAAATTTTCTTAGTCTTCCTTTATTTTATATTGTGACAAGAGCTTTTTTCGGAATTCCCCAAAATGGCGGAGTTTGTCTTAAGTTTTCGATGGGAAGTATCCATAATAATAATTGAATGAAGGAATGTTTGTTTCCGCAAAGTTAATTATCACACGTGTCGTTTTCTCGATTTTCGTGTTCTATCACCTTCTTCATAGAAGTTGTTTTTTTTGAAGTTTTTTACTACGTATTTATTGTAATTAATTAAATTGTTTCTAATGATTCCTTCGTTTATTTACATATTTGTTTATTTTTCAGGCCTGAATGTGTCGCTGTAAATTTAAAGGAGGATACTTCAAATCCAAAATGGTAAGCGATTTTATCGGTGGCCTCTCATACGTCATAAATTCAATAATTTCCGGGGATGACTTCTAATCAAAATTGATAAGAACAAAGTGTTAAAAAATAGTAATAAATTTTATTTTTGGTTTAATCTAAACCTTTCTCAATATTTGCCTCCTTCAGATAACGTTGGCAACCCTGCAAAAAATTAATTATCTTCTGCAAAACAACTTTTTTGAACAAATATTTTACTACTGTAGATAACCGGTTCCAAATAGTATGATTTTTACTCCAAAAATTTTGCTAGGATCCGCACATTTTGTAATCATAAGATAATTTTGTTTTGCAGAATATTTATTTTTTATCTTTAATTTTGTTCTTCTAGGCCAAGGACAAAGAAGTGAATATTTTCACTACTATTTATTTATTTTATTTTTTTATCGATCTATTATTTTAAATTTTACTTTTTTTTTAAGGAACCCGTCACTCCTGTGAAGGGTGGAGGAGGGAAAGACACTGAGGAATCGCTAGCTCAAGACAACATGGGTAAGTTTACAATGTTTCTAAATTAAGATTTATCAGAAGGGAAAATCCTTTGTAGTTCGATAACATGTAGTTACATAGCACATAATTCCTAGTGTGATTCTTTGTGGGGATTCTTTGTTTGCTCAAGGTGAAAATTGTTAGTTGTACGTTGGTAACACTTATTTATAGGATTTTGACGCTTGTAGTTTTATTTTGGTTTAGGCAAAGGTTTAACTTTTAACTTCTTGATTTTTCTCGTTAGACGTTAAATCCATATTGAAGAAAATAAAATTTGATGTCAGAACTGATTTCGAGACGTGAACAACCTCACGTCTTGTCTGCCTTCGTTTCTAAATTTAAAAAACACGAATTATTTTTCGCAAGTAGGTTAATGACTCCAAGCGTTCGGGGATTTCGGTGAAAAATTGCCAATTCAGGCTTACGTACCTAAATTTTGTTAAATTATATTAAATTATAAATTTTATAAATAAAACTTGTGTTGTTGTTGTCTTCTTTCCTTCTTAGTTGTCGTTTTTACTATAAATAGAAATAAGTAAAACAAAAAGAGGGGAAGCCGACCTCGGTTTAGATCAACATTTTTTCCCCCTTTATCACTTAACTTCCAGAGTATTCAAATTCGTTAAAAATTTAATAGGTTAACAGGAATCGTTTTCCTTTATTTGCTAAAGCTTTGATTGGTCGGTTGCGGTTAGGTCCTCAGCGCTTCATAAACCATAATCATAATGGATGAATAAAAAAGGACGAGCTCGCAAGACGTATAGAGAGAAGATAAACTTACGACTAAAATTAAAATATCAGTACTTTCAATCCTTGGGGAGAAGTTTTTATAATTTAAAGGTCAAAATTCTTAGGGCTTCTCTAGTAACATCTTACGAAAGTTAACTCACACCGGTTATCCAACAATAAAAAAAAAAAAAAAGATCCAATTTGTTAAGGCCATAATAATATAATCCTTTTAAATAATAAAATTACGCAATTTCTCTAAATATATTGTTTTAGTGTCGATCTCGATTTTTAAAAAAATGAATGTGATTCATTCCATAGGAAAATTCATAAGTGATTTATTATATAAAAAAGTTGCATCAGTGTCATTTTTGAAATTTTTTTATTGCTTAATTAGTATTTTTCTAAATATTTTCTTTGATTATGGCCGATAATCTGATGGGTTATTTGGTTATCCTTTCAAATCCAGTAAGGATGATGCAATTTTTGGTAAAGGCCCTTGAACTCTGATCGAATTTAGAACGGAAAATCAGGCGTTTTATAATTATTTGGCGGCGTTGGTTGAATGTTTCATAAATTCAGAAAGAAAAAGTAAAAAGTCATGTCTTTTCCATTCTTTGAGCTCTTTTATTCAATTCTGTCAACGATAAACCGTTCAACATCTGAAAAGTCATGGATGATGGAAGTTTATTTTTCTTGATCGCTAGGTTCAAACACCTGACCCAGACCTTGGTGATTTTCATGGAAGAGAATAAACAGCTTATTTGATTAACAAAGTGACAGATAGGGATTAAAAAAAACACTGAATATCATTTTAGAAAAAAAAAATTCTTAGAAAAGACTTCATATTCGCATTTCTTAAGCTACACTTAGGTCGTGATAAAGCTTATCATTCTCCAATAACTTAACGTTTTTCGTCCATCATTTTTGGACTTCAGAGAAAGATTAGGCCTTTACTTACTACTCAAGGCGAGATATCGATTGAATTTTGCTGTTTTTGTTCCTTGGTTTCACGTCTCAAATAATTTTTGAGCAATTTAAGGCATGAAAGGTCCAGGTTTTTTTTTAACCTGAAATCATTCTTCAAGAAAATGAGGTGACTTGAGGATTAATTCTTAGGATTTTGACTCCTTTCATTTAAAATAGACGAGTACGCATTGGAAAAGTGAACAGTTTGCCAAGGATTTATTCAAACGTGGAAAGAGAGGGGAGATGGGAAGAAAAAGAATTAAAGGAAAATAATTCGGGCAACTTCCCAGCTTCCGAATGTAAATGCCAACTTAACCACGTGCTCTCATTCTTATATTTTAAGAAAATTTCCTGTATGTATTTTCTATCTTTCTTCCTAATGAAAGATTTCAGCTTCAGAGGCTAAATTTTCTAGCGATTTATGGGGGAGCTTAGGGTGTTGCTTCCGTGTATCTTCGCGAATTTTTTTTTTAAGTTTCGTACTCTCTTAACCCTATCCATCGTTCGCTGTTGCCCTTTATGACTCGCTTTAAACGATGTTGTCAACTCCATAAAATTCTTAACTAAAACCTTGAGACTAATCTTAAAAATGCAAATTTTGTCTAATCAAGCGTGTAAATTACGATTAAAAAAATATTTGAATGTGACAATGTTTACAAAAATAAAATTTGAAAATTGATATCAAGAATTTTAGAAAATTCTTTAGAAAAAAAAATTGTGCCTTACAAGAAAATTATTTTTGGAAAGATTTGTTTTTATTTACCGACGAGATATTAAAAAATAGTCTAAATAAAAATTGTCCTTCTTTCCGATTGACGTCCGTGTTTTCGAGGCGGGAGTCACGTAGCCCAAAATTTTACGGTTGTTGTTATGTTGGCAACACTGTTTTTGTAGGCAGTTCAGAGGCGTTTACAGGTGGGCAAAATGAAACGAGAGAGAAAGCGATGTTGCCAATTGATCGCCTTTCGGTCAAGGGCATGAGAAGGTGTTCTTTTTTTTCTTCCCCAAATTATTTTAAGCCATCTGTTTACCACCTTCCTTACGATCTGCAAACCTTCTTTTTATTTTTTACTTTTGACATTTCCGTAGCGGCGTATAAGAAACCGGAATCTGACGAAATATTGCGGACGGAGTAAAAATAAAACAAAATAACATAAGTTAATATTGTTTTCATCAAGCCCCGAATCGCGGGAACCCTTTAGAAATAAGCACCCAGGAATTTATTATAATGTATTGTACTATATAATGTAATTAATTCCTGAGGTGCACTTGGCTGCACTGGGCATCACATGATAAATAAAAATTTCGTCAGCCTTGCGTTAGATTGCGATCTTTTATCTCATGACGTCGAGAATATTCTGAGATTCCTGGGTCATTTTGAACCCAGTATGTTTTTATTCAATTGTTTTTGTAAGTAGGTATACGTCAAACGTATATCATAACATGTTGCTTGTCAACCTTAGAGCACAACAGCGTCGTCTCTAAGTGGCGAGTGCTCGAGTTGCAATGAGATGAAAAAAAACCCTGAAATGTAAGTGGTGTTAGCGACACCACGTTGACTTATAACTTATGCGCACAAAAATATATAAATGTCTAAAACGCCTTGTGTCGTATTTGTATTGGTGTTTCAAGTCCAGTCTTCTCTAGATTGGGATGTAACAACATAGTTGGCAGATGTGTATGAAGCAACTGTCCCAAAATATTTTGCTCGTTAGGCCTCTTCTGCATCCACATTATCTGCCCAACTTTACCAGGGTGCTAGGGAGACTGGAAAGTAGGAAGGTTTTGCCTGCATCTTCTCTTCTATCACAACTTCTGTGATTGACGCCTCTGCTCAAAATGAGAGTGATTCGCTCTTCTTCGCGTCTGATTAAGGTCTATGGCTTAGACCAGTGCTTCCCAAACTTCTTAACTAGCGGACCCCTTTCACGGAAAAATTTCAAGTGCGGACCCCTGTCATTCAAGTTGGTGTTAGATCAGGTACTTACCTGAATATGGATAGGGGGAAAAAATCAATTTCATCAATTAGCCAACCGTTCCAAATACTAGTTGGTGGAGAAAGGGATAACATCATGAAAATAAGCATTAGGTAAAACGTACCTACTCAACTTTATTTACGTACTTGTTATTTACAAATTGTGCAAAGTAAGAAACAAAAATTGAATTGAGCAAAATGGTAACTTTGAGTCAGATGAACTAATGGGAAGAGTGTGGTTGTTTCAGCTGGCACAATTTTGAAAAGTCGGGTTCAATTTTGCATAGCTGGAGGCGGATGTCAGGTTCAGCATCAAGGCAGCTTCGGTATTTGGATTTGGTTGCAGCATAGATAGAAAACCCGGATTCGCACAAGTAGGTTGAGGCAAATGGAAGAAGAGCACGTTTGGCTTTCTCTACGAGGGGTTGAAATTTTATATTTTCCACGCAGAGCCAAAAATGGGGGTAGGTGTCATTATTGAAGGCAGATTTCATGGATGAGTCTGAAGTTAGGTCTATCAAACATTCATATTCAACTGATGATAGACTGTTTGGCTTTTTCGAAACTGAAAACGGATCAACGACCCATTTATGGTCTTGTAATATTTTGTTTCGAGCTGTTGGAAAGTAGTGCTCAAAAGATGTCTCCAAACTTCGAAGGTGTTCCAATATTTTATCAATCAAAGAGCTGTTCGCGAGCTTCACGTTGTTTTCTTTTAAAAAATCATTCAACCTTGGAAAACACTCCACGTCCGTCTTCTTGACGGATTCAGCCCAAAACTGGATTTTTCTTTTGAAGGCGCAAACTTTGTCATTAGCCTCAAAAGCTGTGATTCTCTTCCCTTGCAGGGATAGACTCATCTCATTCATTTCATAAAAATATCTGACAAATACGAAAGTATGCACTGCCATTCCTCGCTGTTGAAAACGTTGGCCAATTTAGCGTTGTGGTCTAGCAACAAAGATAGGACTTCAGAACGTAATTCTTGTAATCGTGTTAGTGCTTTCCCACGAGACAGCCACCTCACTTCTGTATGGAGAAGCAGGGAATGGTGGAGGCTTCCCATTTCGTCGCAGAGTATTGTGAAAAGCCTGGACTTCAATGGCCGCGACTTGATGTAATTGATAATTTGAACAGACTCGTTCAGAACTTGTTTGAAAGAGGCTGGCATTTGTTTCATAGCCAAAGCATGTCTGTGAAGAATACAATGACTGCTGGTGCAATTCTTGGATTTGTTTTTTATTTTCGCTATCACTCCGACCGTTGACCCGGTCATTGCTTTTGCACCATCTGTGCACACATCAATGCAATTAGACCATGGAATTTGGTTTGTTATAAAAAGTCATCCAACAAATTGAATATTTGTTCGCCGGTTGTGTTGGCAGAAAGTGGTTTGCACAAAAGAAGATCCTCTTCGAAACATCCCGAGTGTTCATAACGTACAAAAGCCAATAAAATAGCCAACCCTGCGACGTCCGTTGATTCATCGATTTGGAGTGAAAATAATTTGTGTTTAATACGAGAAACCAGTGTTTCTTTCACGTCGTTTGACAAATCAACTATCCGTCTTTTGACAGTACTGTTTGACAAAGGCACTGAAGATATGAGTTTCACTGCTTTTTCGCCGAGCATGCAACAAACTATATCGTTAACGCACGGTTTTATGAGGGTTTCGGCGATGGTATGAGCTTTACCAGCCTGTGCTACTCGGTAACTTACCAAGTAAGATGCTTTTAGTGCGTTTTCGTTAACAGTTTTTGCATGAGTTTTAATTAAGGTCTTAGAAGAAATTAGTTCAATGCTCTTCCTTTTGAAAAAATCGGTCTGTTTCTCCCGGAGTTCTGGGTGAGTACCTTCAAAATGACGCCGCAATTTAACTGGAACCATTGAACTGTTTGGAAGAACTTTTGCGCAAATCACACACTGAGGTTTACCGTCGTCAGCCTCTATGAATCCAAAATCTAAGTAGCTATCATTGTACTTACGCTTTTTAGTAATTCCACTTCCACTGGCTGTTTGGATTGCACCTGCATGAGTGCTTGATGGACGCTGCTGTGGCGCTTCATGTGAACATAGTTCTTCATTTGGCTGGTCGTAAGTCATTTTCTTCCCTGAAGGTTGCCCTGTCTCCTCACCAGTTCCGGTTCGGCCTTCTACAGGCTGTGTTGGTGTTAAAGAAGCCGCCTGCTTCTTTAAAGATCCTGATTTCAGCCACTCATCCATATTTGAGACGTAGACGTCGCGTCGTACGTAGAACAATGAGTATAACACAAGTAGGTTGTAGGTACACTCGCGAGAGAAGGTTGAACTTGAATGATGGTCTTCACTTGAAACAAAGGCTTTTATAAGAGCACGAAATATCCAGAATGTTCGAGATTAAATGAATTAAGAGAAACAGTACAACCAAGGGGAGAGATGGGTAAAATTCTTAGAAACTCACACGAGAGTTCTGGTGAAAAACAGTAATTTGTACAGCTGTTATTCAGAATTTTTGTTTCTTTGAACTCTTCCAGTAAATAGAACCAACGAAAACAATTCTCGGAAGTCCAACAGCGCAGGACTACCGAGATTATGCTGTAGGTATAATTTGCTTCAAAATTTACATTTGCTGCGGACCCCCCACTTAGGGTTGGCGGACCCCTAGGGGGTCCGCGGACCACAGTTTGGGAAGCCCTGGCTTAGACTGTTAAAAAGGAACTGCTATAGTTTTCTTCTCCCTCAGACAAGCTTCTAGATCTCTTTGGAACAAATGGCTGTTGCGTTTTGGTAGTTTTTCCATTCATCTCGATAAAAAGTAAAAAGGATATTCCGTTTATGGCAACGAAAAATATATGGGATAGGGAAGTACAGGGCTAGTGTAGTATGGACGACTATAGCATACTGTATGCCATGGTATTAGTATAGTTAACTCCCATTTAAACGTCACCATTTATCCGATTAAAAGATTTGGGCGCAAGTGTCATTGGCGCAGTTAGCACCTCCCTCGCCCTTTGCATCATGCTCTCATTTTATGAAGTTGGCAACACAGGTTGGCACGTTGAGATTATTTTTCGGAATTCCCGAAAATTGTATTTCGTAAAAACGCCGGCCGGCGTAAAAATTAAGAGAACTCGACAGAAAACGGCTGCGCAATTTCTCGTGTGGCGTGATTACGTGCGGTTGTTTTTTTCGGGGTCGGAGATCCAAGAGTGGTGACTGCGTAGTTTCTCCCACTCCTACCCCGCCCGTCCCCGCGAATCTCTTTTTTCCTACATAAACATCGTCGCCCCACTTCGCCGGCCAGTCGGAGCCCCAACTTCTGTGCGATACGAAAAGATCTTTTTCGATTCGCGAACTGCCTTTTTTTTCTTCGGAAATAATGGAATATTCTCTCAACTGACCTCTTTATTTATTTTCTTTAAAACATTTTTATTTTATAAGTTTTACCTTTAAAACTTCTGTGATATTTTAGTGAAGTGCTAACGTTCCTAATAGTTTTTGTTTTTATTTTATATTTAAATAAAAATGGTCGAAAGAATACTGGAAGAGTTGCACGGCGAGGAGCCCATCTCTGGACGTAAGTTGAACTTGTGTTGCCAACTGTATTTTTTTAAATTCGATCTTTGCTAACTTACAATTTGCTCTAAAACTTGAAAAAAGAGATTACCTACCAGACCAGGGGACGTCCGTAACTTGTGCCACTTATATGCAAAATTTTCTATTACCAGTATTGAACAAATATTATTTGCATTTTTTCTTGTCATTATTTCCTTTATTGAGCTTGTTAACTTTTTACCCAGTTTTCAGCGTCTTCGGGTGGACCCTTTTTTTTTTGACCCAGAATCTTTTTTCTTAAAAAATTTTTAGGTAGATTTTTTTACATACATTCCTACCATGCAGTTTTACCTCATTTTCCAGCATCTTTACTCTACAGACATTGAACCGCCTTGTATATAATATTTTATATTATTAACATTGTAAAAAAAAAAAATTGGTACTTAAGTTTGGTCTCTTACTCCACCCTCACCGTGTCTGCATATCTTTTGCAAGATTTGATAAATAATAAATTCGATGTGCAAAATTTTTTGCACCATTGTACATCATGGTGCAGAATTTTTGTGTAGTGTGCCGATTCGTGAAAAATTGTAATGCATAACTTTTTTTTTCTCTTATTTATTTATTTACAATTACCCCCCTCTCATTTTCTAAGTGCTTATTTTGTTGTGATTTTTGTTACAGAGGAGGCGGACTCCGGGGTACTTCGTGATAAAACCAATAATTCGATTGAGCGAAAAGCCGCCAAGGAGGCTGCGAAGGGAACCCGGAGGAGGAAAAAAACGACAGCCAGTCTCGTCACTGCCTGCTTCCAAGGTAAAAATCTCTTAATTTAACCTAAAAAATGCTTCTTTATACACTGGTCCACCTTGAAGTTTCCCCATCAATATTTATAAATTTAATCAATTAATTTTTGATTTCAGATCTGTATAAACTGACCGGTGAAGTTCTCGGATGCGGTGCATATGCATCGGTCCAGACGTGTGTGAATATTTTGACAGACATGGAATTCGCAGTGAAGATCATTGATAAAATCCCTTGCCATCCACGAGCTCGGGTTTTTCGTGAAGTCGAGACTTTTCATCATTGCCACGGACACCCCAATATCATTCAGCTTTTGGAGATGTTTGAGGATGATGCGAATTACTATCTTGTTTTTGAGAAAGTCTCAGGTGGCGAGTTGTTGTCGAGAATTCAGCAAAAAGATCGATTTACGGAAAAGGAGGCAGCTGAAATCGTACGGGATTTAGCGACTGCGCTCCGATTTTTACATGCGAAAGGTATTGCTCATCGTGACCTGAAACCGGAGAATATTTTGTGCGTTTCGAGAGAAACTCTGAGCCCGGTCAAACTCTGTGATTTGGACCTGGGATCGGGAATACGATTTTCGAGCACAGGCCCAATGTCTACACCAAGACTGCATTCGCCGGTTGGCTCGGCGGAATTTATGGCGCCCGAAGTTGTTGAGACTTTTCTAGCTCCGTCTCATATGGAAGTGTCTTACGACAAACGATGCGACCTTTGGTCTTTAGGCGTCATTTTATACATTCTACTCTGTGGTTATCAGCCTTTTTGGGGATTCTGCGGGGGCGAGAATTGTGGACGAGAATGCGACAAGTGTCGTCTTGCAGTTTTCGATGAGATACTTGAAGGGAGGGTTGACCTTGATGGCGACGGATGGAACGAAGTCAGCAACCAAGCTAAGGTATTAAGAAAACATTATAAACAAAAGATCATAAGATTCTAACTAATTTTTTTCCCTTAGGATTTGGTGGCAAGGCTTTTGAGGAAAGATCCAGAGCAAAGACTGACAGCTGAGGACGTTCTTCAACATCCGTGGGTGGTTGCGAATCTTTCAGAAAGTGGCGTCGAGACATTGGAGCTTTCAACGCCCCGAGTCATCAACCGTAACAATTCGGTTAATGAGCTCTCGTCGCTGGCTGAATCAGCGATGTGTCTCAACCGCGTCGTCGTTCAGCAGCTTTCAATTTGCAAGAATTCAAACGCATCTCAGACTCAGGATCAGCTTAGCCCTGTTTCCGCCTCGGCTCTCCTTTCTCGCCGACAAACGCAGACAGTCTAGTCTAGAGACCCCAAAAACCTTCCTTTTTTTAATCTTTTTTTTTTTCTTCTTGTAAATAATCATTTAATTTCTATAAGTTGATTTTTTTGTAAATAATTTTTTTAAAAATTATTAGTCGAAAAAAAAATTGTTTTCTTCCAAGGAAAGGACTCCACGAATTAAAGTTCAAAAGGAAGGGGATTTAATAATTTAAAATTTAAAAAAAAAGTTTATATTTTTATATTAGCCTACAGTTTTCCTTTTTTATTTTTTTGTCCATTATTTTACCAAATTGTATTAATTTTTTTTTCTCTATACAAATTTTTCCCCCCACTTAAAAGAGACAATATTACACATTTTTTGGGTCTAAAATATTTCGCTGATATTGCTACTTGAGAAATAAAAGAGTTACAACATTTATGAATTTGATTTATTTCCTAATTAATGCATCAAGACGATTGGTAAGATTCCCTATCAGTCATGATCTTTTTTTTAATCCTTTTGGTCGATTCAATCGACGCCCATAAAATATGTTTTCCAGAAATTGAATGTTATGAAATTGATACGCCGAGCGTATTAAAACCTGTACCTAAATCTCCTAAAGAGCTTGATGTGAAAATTTTCTTTAGCAACAGGTACGTTTTTTCAGTATAAAATAAAATAAGGAACCATTTTAAACAGATTTGTTGAGAGAATGGAGCTTCCAAATAAAAACTCCATCCCACAAATGATATGTGAAAAGAATCTCAACGGACATCATTTTACGTTTATTGCCCACGGTTTTATGAGTACCTCAAACGAAATTTGGGTCCGTAGAATGGAAGAAGCTTTAGTAAAAATGTAAGAAATAGTGGTAACTACTTGAAAAAAATTAAATCTTTGTTTTAAGCAAGAAACAAATGTGTTTACAATCGATTGGTCCCGAGGAAACCGTCCTCCAAACTATTTTCAGGCGGTTTCCAATTTGAAAACTGTTGCTGGAGTTGTCATACGGTAATATGTTTAAAAATCAACGTTATAAATTGAACATGAAGCTGTTTGCTTGCTGTTTTTAATCACATTGAGACTTATATTTCAGTTTTCTGAGTGATCAGATTGCTAGGAATTTGACAACACGCAGTTCCGTTCACATGATTGGCCAAAGTCTCGGCGCACATTTAGTTTCATTCGTGTCAAAAAAATTGCACGTCGATTATTTGACTGGTTTGGATCCAGCGGAGCCTGGTTTCGGAAATCGTACTACCCGGATCAATGCTGAAGATGCAGAATATGTTGAAATCATTCACACAAGTGCAGCAAAAAGATGGTTTAGCTTAGGACACAATGAGCCCCTGGGAGACGTTGACTTTTACATAAATGGTGGTTGGAAACAGCCGGCGTGCATTCAAAAAATCTTGAGCTACTTCTCCTCGAAATTTCAGCAGATCGTTGATTCTTTTACCTGTGACCACATGAAATCTCAAGAATATTTCACAGAATCCCTCAAATCTGCTTGTTTCCGTGGAATTAAATGGGACCTAAACTTTAAGTAATAATTACTTTTATAACTATACTCTTAATTTTTTTTTTAAAGAAATATACCAGACAAAAGCACCATTTGCTCAGATGAGAATTGCCAAATTTTGGGACCCAATGGAAGGCATATGAGAGGAAGGGGTATTTTTTATGTACACACCACGAAAATTCCACCCTACTGCGGTAATTACTAATTAAAGTTTTAAAAATATGGGAAAAAAAGAGTGGTTATTCTTTCCTAATTTCCCAATCTCATCAAGAAAATAGCACTTAGAGATCACAATGAAATTCCCTAAATTTGTGTCTTTACACCTAGTCTTTTCAAATATGATGTAATACGAATTATTTCTTATAAAGTTTTAACTTTAATAATAGATTTCGAAGAAAAGAAATGTTTACTGTTAATGGTACTCGTTATGCTACATGACTAATGCATTATGTACTTTTTATACCTATATAGCTGAACAGAGTCGCTTTTTAATATACTACCTATATTTTATGTATTTATTAATTATTTTTTTTTTTTGCAGCTAACGGCGACATGGATGATTCGGAAAAGTACAAAGAAAACATAATATAATTGTAATTTTAAAAAGTATGTATGCAGATATACTTATATTGTAAGAAAATAAAATGATTAACGGAAGGACTTTTTATCTGACCATCTAGGTTGACCTAAATATAAATAAATAAAAAAAACATGATTTTATGGCCCTTTGGCTCTTTTAAGTACATAAAATAAAATAAGGAAGTTAAAAAATCTACCTACCTATAGAATCGGCGCTTCAGTTTGAGATAGTTTTTTTTAGATCGATGTGTATTGATTTTTATTATCGATATTTGAATCGATACTTTCTATCTGTGAAACAGTTTTAAAATGGCCGTCAAGCCCATCTCCACCCACCCGGACCTTATTTGACGCCCGATTTCTCAGCGTTTTCCCTACGGCGTTTTTTTTTTTCCTCTCGCGCTTCTGAAAAAAGCCGAGGAGCCGGAATTTCCCACGAGTTGGAAAATGTCCGAAAAGTAAGCGAGTAGACTTTATTCTCAAAACTTAACATTCAAAATCATAAACTTCACAAATCAATACTTGACCACTCCTTTTAACAATATTTTATTTTTAATAAATTATTCTGAATGATTTTGTGGTGTTAGATTACAAAATGTATGCTTATTATTGTGTCCGCTTAATGTTAAAAATCTATTAGTAGTCAAATTGTAGATAAGGCATGAAAAAATGATTTTCAAAATTTTTTGTTAACTTTTGCTCGTTCTTAGAGTGGAATGGGTGGAAATAATCGAGCCGAAGACGAAGGAGCATATGTACGCCAATTTGGCTACTGGCGAGTGCGTTTGGGATCCACCTGCCGGTGTGCCTGTGTAAGCGAAATCCACCGAAGTTGTTTTCCTGATTAACTTTCGTTTTTATACAGAAAAAAGACTGACAATAAACAATGGTGGGAGCTTTTTGACCACAACACTGGGCGGTTTTATTACTACAATGCTACGTCGCAGAAAACTGTTTGGCACCGACCGCAGAACTGTGACATCATCCCTCTCGCTAAGCTTCAGGTAGATAACTTAAAACCTGTTCCTACTATCTATTTGATGAATTGACAGTGAAAAGTTCAATTAGCGCCTCTGACTTCATAGATTTGCACAAGTTTGATTGAAGCTAGTATTGTGGCTCTTCCCTTCCAGTAAAAATAATTCAGAACTGTTAAGTTGAAACTGAAACTAAATAAAGAAAACTTATATAATTAAGTTAAAATCTTTTGAAACTCAAAACTGAGACGAAGCAGTTATATAAATTTTCTAAGAGCAACTTGCTACTTTTTATTCTCAAATAAAAAAAGAATCCTGTCAATTTATCAATTTGTTTTTGTTTTAAGGCTTTTCTCATCGTATCACTCATTCATTTTATTATTTTATTTATTCTTTGGTAAGTACACAATAAAAAAAGATACAATAATACAAAATAAAATAAACAACATCCTAATATCATCCCATCATTTTTTTTGTTTAACATTTCCATTTTATTTTATTTTTTTCCCTGTTTTTATTTTATTTTTTATTTTCATTGGATTACCCATTTTTGGAGTAAAAGTCGCGTGAGAAACCGTTTAAAAAGAGAGAAAAAAGATTTGGCAATTTTTCTAGACCCTGAAGCAAAACACGGAACCTGTCCAACCTGAGGATGGAAACGATGTGAGCTCGACGACGAGTTCGCGAAAGTCGAAAGAAAGTGTCTCGACCCAAACCCCGGGCCGATCCCTTCGCACTTTACCCCCTACGAATATTAAGTTAAATGTGAGTAATCCTATTTTTTTCCTTCCCTTTAGCCCAGTACTAACTATCAGGGTAGATTTACGGAGCTTAAAATGCTATTCAAGCTGTCAGGCAAACAATAGCTTCGCTAGCGAAAAGAAAATTCTTAACGCATGTTCTTAATTTCCTTATTGCATCCGAGTAACATTAAGGTGGGTGGCTATGAAGCTTGAAGGCGTTGCTGCTCTAGATCACAGGCTGTGATGCTCCATCATTGCTACTGGCAGTGGGAGACTTAACAAGCCTGTGGCCTTCTCCTTTATTTCTCTATTCAACTGGTATACCACTCACTTGTTATTAACGTAGGAAGGTGTGGGAAAAATCAGTTATCCTTTGTAGAAGTAGGACTTCTTTTAGTTTTACAGTCCCATGAAAAAAGCCTTGTGCCATGAGTGCCAACAAAATGAAATAAGATGGATTCATATTTTATTTCTTCTATAATGGGTGGATGTGGTTTTTACTCGCCCATCGCTACACTTATCTTCTGGTGTCAGCCGTATGCTTGGCTGTCTGTAGTGCACGACATTTTTGGATAAAAGGCCTGTGCTTGAAGTTCCTCCCCAATGTGCAAGCCAAAATCGCTTAAGTCCGTCAATCGCAGACTTTATGCCCTACTCATTTTTGTATTGCTGCAGTCGATGTCCTTTGTGATGGATGTGGGCCAACTGTTTACCCACCTGGGTAGCATAAAAGGCATTTCAACCTATCAGTCCTAGGTCCCTATTTCTCCTCTTATCCTTTCTTTGTCTCATCTGATCCTTTTCAAATCATCCATTGTTTGGGAGCTAACGGACCCAATGATTTCGTTTTATATCAACTAAATGGAGCGTACTGGACTGGGCTTCTGTACCTTTTATTTTTATTTTTATTTATATCCTTCCTTTTCCTATTAGGAAATTTATAAAATAAATAATTTTAAAAGCATAAATAAAAATAAACTCCTTTGATTTTTATGATTTATTTTTATTTATTTATTTTTATTTGTTTTTGTTAATTTTCATTTTATTTTTCTTTTTTTTATTGCACATCCATTATTTTACCAACTTAGGATATATTTTGTGGGAAGGCTGGTACGAGGAGTTCAGGAGCTGGTGTTGGCGGAGGAGGAGGAGGAGGAGGAAGTGGTGGAGGAAGCGTTGAAAAAGCAAGTGAAGAAGAGTCGGCTGGCAGTCCGAGAACATCTCGCCCCCATCATCATCACCATCATCACCATAGGTTTGTCTAAAATTTTTGTGTGATGGGAATTATGAAAATTTTTTAGGCATGGAGAAAGCTGTAGATCAGGCGATCCTTCTAGAAACAGTCGACGAGGTAGTCAGAGCTCGTGGAGGCGCAATGCTCAATCTCAGGTTACTAAAGTAACACAATTTTCTTTTGTTTTTCTTTGAAGTTTTTTTGTTTTGATTTGTGTAATAATGGGTTTTTAGGATTCGGGTCGGTCTTCGGATTCAAGTAGCGTGTCTTGCCGGCATGCAGAAAACAATGGAGCGAACGCCTCTACGCCAGGTGGTACAATAACAACGCCAAGCAGCACAAAGCCATCTTTGGCACCATCGCCGTCAACTCCACTTTTGAAAAAACGCTCCCCCGGATCAAGCACCAAAGCGAACAGCTTCGACACAAACATCAGCATAGGTGGTGGCTACAGTCTTGGACAGGAAAACCGCTCAACCAGCCGACCACAGAAAATACTCACCGGTAGCTCCTCCAACCATGGAATCTCTCGTTCCCAGTCATTCGCTCAAAAGCAGACAACTGTCCCTGCTGAAGAAGAAGAGGATTCTATGCATGAAAAATATTTCATGTCTGGAAGAAGATCTGTTGATAGTCCTGTAAGTGTATTTAATGTTTAAAGTGATGTTTATTAAACCCTTTTTTCAGATGGATAAAGATAGCTCGGCCTTAAAAAATCTTTCGATTCCAAAACTAAGTCCAGAATACTCAAATTTTATACCTCCTCCTCTCAAATTACCATCAGACAAAGTCTCACTTAGGTATTTTTCTATAATGTATTACTAATTAATTGCAAACAAATTTTGAAAAGTTCCCTACACTTTAAAACTTAAAAGCACTCTATTATATTGGTAACAAACTAATTTCTTGAATTCATTGATTGTGTATCTTAAAATGTTTTAAGGGCCCCTTAACCATTTCAAAAACGTCCCTGGTAGAATAGTTAAAAAACTTTTAGTAATAAAGCTTTGTTTTGAAGGGATGCTAGTAGCGACGTGGAAGAATCAAATGGTGCTTGGGGTCCGACAAATTATAATAAAAGAGTGAAAGCAACTCCGATCAGGGATCCACGCTTGATTCCAAACGTCTCAACCTAGCCCAGCTTGTCCAAGCGGAAAACGTTGACCGAAACAAATCGATCGAAGAGTGGCGAAGCAATGTCTCACTCGAACCGCACATTTTACCCCTCCACCGATACATTTTGGAACAAGCAAAGCTTTCAGGTACAGTTTATTCCATTTTAATCTTTAAAAATTAGTCACTTTAAAGCAGTGTTGCCAACTAATTTTTATTTTTGGCAAGAGAAGAAACGGTGGCTTGATTGAGTTCAATAAAGGCCAATTATAGTCAATTTTCTTGTTGTGTGAATTTATCTAGCCTCACAATATCATGTTTTTTTATTATGACGCAAGATTTTCTTTCAATTTTAATATTATCGAACTTAATTTTTGTTATTTTTGAGTTCCTTGTTAATTTTTCAGGTAGGTTGAGTAATTTTAATGGCTAATTTTTTTTTTCGTGTTTAGGCTGTTACAGGTTTGGTGAGTTGCCAGAAGAAGATTTGGATGACGATTCATCTGTGGAAGAGGACGATGATGGATTACCACGTGGTCGTGACTACGATTCTGATGAATTCGCCGACGATGAGGCCGTCCTCAGTAACCAGGACGACTCGTCTTCCCGCGAGTTTATACCAGATGATGTTCCTCCAACGCCGCCGCATTCTTCCGGCTACCATGGTAACCACACTTACATGAATGCTGCACTTGGCAGTATCCAGCCTCCTCTCTACTCAGGTATTTAATTTTAAAAAATGTATGGTAGGTACTGATAAAATTTTTTATAGATGCTGCAGATTATGCTGATACACCATTGGACCACAATTCAAGTTTATATTGCAACACCAGAGTTTCACAACATACTGTGAGGCCCATCACCTCCGGAAATGAGCGAAGTATGTTTTCCCCCATTAAATTTAAAATGTTTTATTGATACCCTGTTCTAGCAGCTGTTCCGCTGGAGACGCAACACACTTCTTTAAAACGGACAAAAGACCCAACCCCTGTTCAACAGCCACTGTATTCACCAATAATGGAAAGATCAGAGGTTAGCCTGATTTAAAAAAACCAGCATGCATTTTTTTCTTATTTTTCTGTTTTCTTTTGTTTTGTTTTTTTATAGTATTTTTATTTTTATTATTTTCCTAAGTCGACTGACGGTCGACACCCATCGGCTCAGTCTTTACCAAGTACCCCTTTGATGTCAGCGACCATGCAATACGAGCAGGTATGGACTGGGAAAATCTTGGAAGACTAACACCTTTTCTTAACTTATATTCTGTTTAACACTTTGACTTACTAATTTTCCTTTTCTTTTAGCTTTCCAGATTAGTTCTTAATAGAGACAGGAAACTTCCAAGCGACAGCGATATCGAAAAATATGCTCAAGACAACTTAAATATTCATAAAAAAGGGATATTTCGGAAGAAATTTTCTGTTCGTGAACTCCTCTCTTGGTCAAAAGTAAGTTTGAAAGTGTTCATAACTTGCTCTTTTTCAACATTTCTGAATAAAGCCTTAGTTTAGTGCCTAAATATCCAAGAAAACTTAAACCCACTTTTTTTAGGACCCGATCCGAAAGCCAATGTTAGTTCTATCAGACAAGAATTTGAAAAAAGAGGCGACCGAAATTTTCAAAATGGTTCAGACATACATGGGAGACAGAAAAGCAAAGCAAGGCTCAACCCACGAATCCGTTTTACTAGAACTGTGCAATTTAGCACATCAAAAAGGGGCTCTTAGAGATGAGCTTACATCCAAATATGTCGTCAAACGACTGAAAATCCTCGAAAGTATGATTTCTATCTTATTTACTCATTGAAATATTTATATTTTTTTCTTTTCCAGGGATAGTTTACGAAAAGGATGGGAGCTCATGGCAATTTGTCTCTATTTCTTCCCACCGTCGCCTAAATTCCAATCATATCTCGAGTCATATATGAACAAGTAAGATATTTATTTTAAAATTACATGCTTTTATGTTCGGGTTGAGGGATTTCGGTGTTCTCTTCGTTTTTTATGCAGCTTTGTAAAGATGCTTCCTCTTCTTTTTCTGCTGTTTGATATGTATTGGCGACATTTTGGCACATTCCGCAGTTCATTTCGGCTTCTTTTTCCCTGATCTTTTTGAAGATATTGAAACGTTGAAGGGCTGCTTTAATTTGCTCTCCTCTTTGTTTCGCCTGCTCCCAAGCTTGCGAAAGGCAGCCGTTTTTATCCTCAGATGCTTTACAAGGTGACGTTAAGTTTGCACATGCGGCGATTTGCTTCTCTATCATTTTTTTCAATGAAGCCGATTTCTCTTTCAATGCTTTCATTATTCGCTCGACTCTTGAATGACATTGTTGGACACTTTCAACTGCGTTGTTTCGGATCATTTCCAAATTCTTTTGTTTCGAAATGCAATGGCGTGATTTCATGTCCGAACGTGACGAGAACCACTTATAAATGTCGCTGGTCGATATCAATGATGGTTTCATTACTGGCATCGCTGATTTAAATTTTGAGTCCAAACTATTAATTTCCATTTCAATATCGACTGCTTCATTTTTGAAACCGTTCATCTCTAGACGAATTTCTCGTGTTATGAAATCATAATCGTCAGTGGATTTCACCTGAAATAATAAGCATATCCTCAGAAAATAATCTTATAACAGGTAATGCAGGTAAATCAGAATAAGATGCCAAACATGCCAGAAAGCAAGAAGAGAGACCTAGTTTGTGTTAAATAGAGTTAACTAAACATCACTGTGAATTGAGGATTTTAGAGGATCTTTTTAGCCTTTAAAGGGCCATTAACTTTGAAAAAAGGGCCAAAAATGGTACTAAAGGCCATCAAAGGCTTTGCATTACTTGTCACTTATCAGTATAATATACATAATATTTATTTCTCTAAACATTATTGTTAATTACCTGTACTTATGATGATAACATACCCAATAATAATTAGTAATTACTAATATTAAACATATTATGTATGTTGAAACATTTTTTTGTAATATTAAAACGATTTAAAATGCAACAAGTTTGAACTAAGCATTTGAATTAAGGACGTTAAAAAATTTATGCTTTCAAAATTTTGCTTTAGTTTTTGTGAACCTTACGCTGGTTTAAAACTGTGAAATGTATGCAATTACGTGCAAAAAATAATTGGTTAATTACCTGATTGATGGCCAAGAGAAGAGATATCAAAATTAAAATATTCATTCTGAAGATTTTTGATTGTCAGGACTTTTTTGAGGTTGCTTTTATATTGGAGTTTGTATTTCATAATCTGATAGATCAATATTCATTCCCATATCTCGGATATTTCACAACTAATTAAATTTTCGTTTATTTTTAGACATAGAGACACATCATACGATTTTCCAGAAGTTGGAAAATGGCCTATACATGTCCAGGTTAGCCACTACGCGAGTGTAGCTTGTAAACGACTTGAAAGGATCGGCCACAACGGAAAGCGTCCTGTGAGGAAGCCAACTCTTGAGGAAATTGAGCAGGCTCGAGTTCAAATATTTCGTCCAAGCATGTTTGGATCGACTTTGGAAGAAGTTATGGAAATGCAAAAAGGACGTTTTCCACATTATAAGCTTCCATGGGTTCAGACAACTTTGTCTGATGAAGTCCTACGACTTCAAGGTACTCATACAGAAGGTATCTTCCGTGTTTCCGCCGATATGGATGAGGTCACTAGCCTCAAACAACAATTGGACAAATGGGAACGACCAACTGAATACACAGACGCACACACGCCTGCTAGTCTTCTTAAACTTTGGTATCGTGAACTCTACGAGCCGCTAATCCCCGACAACCTTTATGAGGATTGCATTTCATGTCATGATGATGCCGAGCAGGCTGCCGCCATCATCGAAAACCTACCCCATCTCAACAAAATGGTCCTCGCCTACTTAATACGCTTCTTACAGGTATGCCAAGTAAAAAGTTAATAAATACAATTAACAATGCCTTTTTAGATATTCGCAAGGCCAGAAGTTGTTGCTGTTACAAAAATGGATGCCAGTAATTTAGCCATGGTCATGGCTCCTAATTGCCTCAGGTATGCATTCAGAAAAAGTCAGTTTTGTCATTAATTTAAATACTCGTAACTATTCTCAGGTGCTATTGTCAAGAGCCAAGAGTCATGTATGAAAACGCTAGAAAGGAGATGGCATTCATCCGAACTTTAATTCTCAACATGGACACGGCATTCATGACTGGGATTCTTTAAAATTTTCTCTTTTTACTTCGGTTAGGACTAAAAAACAAACAAACAAATTCTAGTACATACCAAAGCTTAGATAATAAGTCGTAAACTTTACTTAAAAATTAGCTTAAAACTCGGCTTGATTTTTAACTGTCGTCGCTTGTAAATATTGTTGCGCCAAATGTTTTTAATTTATGCGGGGCTTAAAAACAACAAATGTAAATAATCTTTTTTCCTAACTTTTCAATTTTTTTAATAAAAAAGAAAACAAAAAACGAGTAAAAAAACTTGCACGTTCCTTTTAGTTTTTAAATTTATGGTCGCCTCGGTTACCATTTGGGTTTATTTTGTTTAACAGAGCGTTTCTTTTTATTTAGATCGTGTATTTATGAATACCCTTTTTGTGTAGCCTGGGAAACCGTAATAATTTACTGTGGAAGTAGTGGTAGTCTTAACATTTCTTGGCTTAACTTCAAATCCCAGGATACACAATTTGAATGTCCTACCTAATATTGGCCGTTTGTAATTATCCTTAAAGGCTTAAATACACTATTTGAAAATATTTTTATTTTGTTAACTATGTCATTAAACAATAGTCGCTGTGATATTTCAAGGTTTTTTTTTTAAGTCAATTTGTTTATAATTTTTTTTAAGGAATTCTTCGTGTGCCAAAAAAAGTGCATTTATTCGCTCTGTAATTCTTTTCTTTTCTTTTTTGTTCAAGTTACCACCTTTTTTTGTTATTAACCCCTTTTTTTTGTATGTATTTAATTTTTTTTATATATTTGGTACAATATATAACCAATTAAACAAGAACTTTTTTTTAATTTTTACCTTGAGCATATCGAAAAAATTTGATTTTAGGATGAGTTTTATTATTTTTAAATTTTGAGTACAATTTAATTCGTCTCCTGAGGAAAACTTCTAGCTCAGAACATGTTGAAAGGAACAAGGAAAATAAAATTTACTCACTGTGATACATTAAGATTACAAAATTTATTGAGAAGTTGTTAAAAAAAAAAAAGTTACTACATAATTTGGGATAATCATTTCCTATGTACAAAAAAAATTATCAAACGATGAGAATAGAAATCATTTAGACGTCTGGAGTTTCACTTTCCTGAAGAAAAACAATAAATGAATAAGATAAGTTGGGTTCAGTTATCGTACGAGTCAGCTTATTGGACAAACAGGGTGTCATTTGGATGGACTTTCAATTTCTGTAGTCGTCAGGTCGACCATTCTAGGATATTTGATTTTCCGCTTTGTCAGCTCCTCTTGCGCCCACAGAATGAGCTTTACGAGAGAATAAAGCTTTGGCTCCGTCGACGTGTGATGCTCTGTTTTCAAAATTGCAGTGTTTACTTCACTCGCCACCTAAAGTAGATCAGAATATTTTATTAAAGAGAGAATGCCTCTTTTGCAGAATGGTCAGAAATCTAGAAAGGATTGGAATGATTGGCACCCTGAATCAGCAGGATGCTGCAACTCACAAATTGGCTGCCACTAACAGCTAAGAATAACTTTTGGGGAACTAAATGGCAGCACCAAGCAAATAAAACATACCTTGTGCCTTTGTTTTGTGTTTAGAAGATGCGAGAAAGGGGAAAGCGCTGGCTCCTCAAATGCAAGAAGTGCGAGCACACGTTCGAGCTGGCTTAAGATCCCTGGTTCTGACTCCCAGACTCAGAAAGCTGAGTTTGTGCGAAATGAAGAGCTTCCTCGACTTTACCGTCGCGTATCAATTCGATCAGGTGAAGCTGCTGTAAACGAAAATAAAGGTATCGGTCGTTGTCGAGGAGCTCCGGGTAAAGTTCATTGACGAGTAAAATTGCTTCTTGGGTCCGCCCTTCCTGAATCGCCTCTCGAATTTTGATTCGGTTGTCCATTGTATTTAAGTCAAGGGGAGGTGTTATTCCAGATTCCTCCTGAAACTTCTCTGCAGCGCCTTTGAATCCCTCTGAAACAAAAAGTGTTTTTGGTAGAGACCAATCCTGCTTCAAGCAATACCAACCAGTGACGAGGTAGTTCATTATGAGCTTGTTCATGTCCGCCCTTTGGATCTGCGTAGACTCCAATTTGCTCATCCATTCCTCTTTCGTGAAGTCACCCGACTTGTCCGATGCGTAGCCTGACATGCTCGTCCCCCTTCGGCCCGACGCCGGCTCAATCCCCGGGTTGTATCTGACCCGGAACAACGCGCCCGGGAGGTAGAACGGGGAGTTCGCCTCCCAAATTTGTCGTGAAATTTTGACGTCCTTTTTCGTACACTTCAGGCGCGAAAATTTTCGGACTCTTCTTCCTAAAAGGAGTAACCACAGCCTTTAAAATGATATACAATAGACATCACTAATGCTTGCACTATTGACATAACATCAGATTTTAATTCATTTAAGACTCACCAGCTTACTCTGTGCAAAAATCTTTCTTTTTTTAAGTAAGCTTACTTATTAACTATTTAACTTTGTATAGTGCACATACGTAATAATATTGTATCAATCAGTAAACTTAAAAAGTCTCAACAAGTAATTTAATTTTTTAATACAGCTGCCTAGTACCAGCTGTAATGAGGATGGTTTGTTGTCTAAGGTTGAAGCTGCATGCTACTTAAATTCCGTTTGGCTGCGCTAGTGAACTATGTTTTACCACAAAAATTTCTTTTACTATGGTTTCTGTGTTACTTGCTCATTTAAATTTACAAGTAAAAATTGAAATACTGCACTATAAACTGAAGAGACAAAACTGAGTTTGTCTACTACACATGTACTAGCATGTGTAATTCAGTAAGACTAACATAAGTTATGACGTATGACATAAAATAATAATAAATAGGCAAAATTATACTAATATTGATATATAATCATTAATCATTAATGAGAGTGTACTAGCAAGGCTTTTTCGATTTTAAGCCCAGTTCAGATAAAAGATGTTGCTAGGCCCAAATATAAAAAAAAATAGTTTTTTTAAACCTACCTATTGCTTATTTTGCATTAAATTTCTAATTTGCGCAGCAAGTAGTTTAAACCTCAAACTGTACTGCCCGCAGTTTAACAAAACAAACGTCAAAAATTATTTACGTCTTAAACTTATCACCTAGTGAATACACTGTCTACTGATTACAGATAATAGCCCAGTGAGGCCATATTTCGAGAAGTTTTTACATGAATTTAAAAATGAGCTTGAAGATCAATCACAGATATAAAAGACTATTTTAAGAAAATTTAACTCAGAAAGTCAAAATAACAACATCAAATAAAAACGTTCTTATCCTTCCGAATTTTTTACAGCCCCTCCACGATTGCTCTTAAACTCGTAGTCGCCCCCCCTGAACTTGAGTATGGGATTCTTGTTTTTCGATCAGCTGTTTACGACGCAAAACCCGTCAACCTAAAGGAAAATAAAAAAGCTTACATTTTTATCTTTTATAAAAAAAATTCTTCTGTCTAATTTCAGTATTATAATAGTCATTTCTTAATCAAAAGTTATTTCTTATCTGCAATAAACGATTATCAAATGGTTTTTTAGTTTAATTTGTTCGAAAATCCATTTTGGATATAAGTGCTTTTAGAACTTTTTCTCGTTAAATCATGGCCGAGTAAGTTTATAATTTTGAATTCTTTGTTTTAATTAAAGGTTTTAGGGGGAGTGGAGGATGGTGGTCATCCTGGGTAAATACGGCGAAAGCAAAGGTAAATTTAATATTGCATAATATTTTAGAATATCATACTATGAAAAGTAAGACATGTATTGCCTGTATGGCTAACATGATGATATCAAATTAAGCCCGTCATTATTAATGACGAAAAAAATAACTTGGTCTAAATCTACAAACTCCTAAGCGTTAATGCTAAATACGTTTAATAGAGCGCTAAATACATTGTTTATTTATAGAGCGCTGAGGTGTATGAAAAGGATATGGACGAGTTGTCGTCCGCAGTTAAAAACGAGGCGAAAATTATAGCAAGTTCTGCTGCGGATGTCCTTCAGCTTGATAAAGAAGACTCGACAGCGAATACTGTCAAAAAGTCGCTTTCCTCATTCTTCGACTCGCTGTCTGACGTTTTTGTTCCACCGCCAACTGACGATGATGTGCCTGTTTTAGTCAAAGATGGCATCCCAGTACCTATGACGCCGATGCAGGTTTGCTATAAAACCAATAAATAATTGATTAATTAAACAACATTTTTTTAGCTTAAATACTATGAACTTATAACGGATGAAAGAACATTTACTGTGGAAGTTGAAAACGATCGTTTCTCCGATTGGGTTTCTGTTTCTGAAGATCTTCTGGAGGTCGAGCGCCTCACGAATTTATTGGCCAACAACCCATTACTCAAGAAAAGTATGCTGCCCTCGTACCGGACTCCGTATCGCACTCAGACTTCTGGAAGCGATATCTTTTCCGGAGGGCTCTTCTTGAAGACGAGGAGGCTGAAAAAGACAGACGAAAACCCACCCCTGAAACAAAAAGCGTCGAAGTCCCCGCTGAAAAACCTGCTGTTGTTCCAGTTCCAGTTCCAGTTCCGGAACCTCCGTCTGGCGTCCTAGAACTCTCTGAAGAGGAACAGACCCGTCTCCTCACTCAATATGAACTTGAAATCAACGCCCTTGAAATGCGTGAAAAACGTGACCTTGTAATCGTCTCCTCTGGGCCTTCTGAGCAGCAGTCGAGCAAAGAAAGCTCCACTGATGGTGAATGGGAAAAAGAGTTTGAACTCGATGACGACAAAATCACCTCAAACTCATAAAAACTATGACTCGGTTAAGCTTCAAACATAAGCTTATAAACTCCAAGCTTATAAGCCAATAAAATTTCAGTACAGCTTAAATTTAAGCTCTTTTTTTTTATCTTCCATTTTTCTATGGGTGGTCGTCTGTATATACATAGTACATATTATAATTCTATTGAAATTTATTGTGGTGAACTTATAAATAAATTTTATTCATTTCGTTTATTATTATATAATTTTTCTATAGTTATTACTTAAATATACAAAAATAAAGATTGTAAGTAAACATGGAAGTTAATTTTTTTAAATGTTGGTAACCCTGATATTGATTGTAGAGGGGTTCTACTGTACTTGTTTTTTGAATCTTGGATGATCGACACTTTAGAATATGAAAAGCAAGAGAGAGAAAAATAAGAGCACGAGGTAACAAACCGTAAAAAAAAGAATAAAATTGGATTCATTATAAAGTCAAATTTCTTGGTCATTAGATACATAAAAAATGGAAGGGAAAAGCTAAAGTAGGGAAAGTGTTTAAAGGGGTGAAAATAACGGGATAAAAATGGCAAAAGGGTCCTTTAAAATATTCTGGGAAAAAAATCCTTTTTGCGTCCATGACAACCTTTCAATAGGGAAAAGCCATCTACCACATTTTTATTATTTTTCTTTTTCTTTTATAGACCCTTGAAAAATTTCTTAATTTATTTTCTCTTTTGTATTTATGTGTCCTTGCGTTATAAAAGGGAGATTCAAGTGGTGTAGAAAGAGGCAAAACGTTTCTGATAGAGGAGGGCGGGGGGAATTCCCAGTTTTACGGAATGAGGGCGGGAGTCGTCATGGTAACGGGATAAGATAAAGGATTGGCGGGGTGGAGAGGGCTGAAATTGGGCGAAGGGGTGAAAAAACCTATTTCGTATTAAACAAACGCCGAATGCGGAATGATATGAAAACAACGCGTACGCAAGAACTAATTTATCCTGGGTTAGAAATTGAAATGGGGAGTTCATTTTTTGGGGATAAGGAGGGACGTGACGTTTTAATAAATTCTTCTAATCTTCCATTATGAAGATGCGCCAACCCTTGTACAATGAAAGCGACGATTTTATTTTATGAAATTCATTTACGAAAACTCGTTTCTCTTCTGTAGCGAAAAGTTGCCGCATGAAGACCAACAAGTCAAAAGTTTCCGGCCAAATCAATATCGAAATCTCGTTTATTCTGGTCAATTAGGATTCTGTCGTTGCTATCGGCAGAAAGCTCGCTGAGTACCGTAGGTAAAAACCGAAGGGCTTGTAAAAAATAAAGCAACTCCGTCAAATCAGAAAACTCGGTTATATTCAAGTAAATTATCGAAGTTTTCTGCGATTAAAAATAAATAGATACAAGATTGACAGTCTTCGTTTAAAAGTATTTTATTACCGAAATATGCCAAGCGATTCGTTCGCCTGGATTTTGACATTAGCCATCACTCAATCATCATCAAACCCCGTCGAATTTGTCAAAAATTTTATACCTGTGTAATTTTATTTTATTCCTCGACAAAACGAAAGAAAACTACGAAAAATATAAGACGAAAGGAAATTACATTTTTTCGATTTTAATTAAATGGTCTAAGGTTACCAATGCTGATTTTATGTACAATATATTTTTTATGAAGGACTGAGATGCCATCGGTGGCCTTTCTGCTTCTTCTTCCTAATTTTCTCAGTTTAAAAAATAAAATTAAAAAAAACTACCTACATTTTTTGTCGTTTTACCTATAATGCCTTGTTTAAAACTATTATCTTCAGAATTAGTTTAAATAATTTTATGCAAAATTTGCCCTAAAGTAGAGAAAATAAAAAGTGAACTCAGATCTTTTTTAGCTGTGACCCTTCATTTTGTAATTCCTACCCTGTTGGCCTCCCAGAACGAAAAAACAGGACGCTTCAAATTTTTGCTAACAATCTAAATTTTTCGAGAACGCCGTCAATTTTAACGAAACGGACGAAACGTGAAGAAAATAGAGTAGATAGATATAGTAATAATAGATATATAGATAGTAGATGTAGTAGACCTATCGCAGGCGTATAACATAAGACTTCCTTGTAAGTAGGGGCATTTAACACCGGTAGGCAACTTCTTCAGTTCATCCTCCTTTTGCTCATTCCCAGGACACGTTGCTGCCCTTTTAGATATATAAAATATGTGTGTAAATATACTTTTTAAAGAGGGTGTTAATTTGATTTTTAAAATCTCTCCCTCCCCATCGCCTCCCACTCATGAAAACAACCCTTGCGCGAGGATCCACCTACGCCTCCTCGAGGGACAAGGACTCCTTTCGAGGGGAAAAACTTCAGTCCGCTCCTCATCATGGCCACATCACCTTCGTTTTTTATACTTAAAAATAGAGGTGAAAAACATCGCAAAAAATTTAAAAATCAAATAATTTTTTTTTAATCGAGAAACATGAAGGACTGATTTTAAAGGTATATTTTATTATAACAATAATTTATTTTAATTTAATTTTTTGGTAATTTAAATTTTCTAGAATATAATAAATATTTAACTTGATAAATGTTTTAAGGCAAAAATGAGATTTTTTCTCCTGATTAACTTCCTTAAAGAAGTTATTGTGATACCCTCCCCGTCGGGTTTTTGGAGAAGGGTCTTCCAGACCCCGTAGGGTCAAATCGAATATTTTTCTTTCATTTAGTCCTACGAGAACGTAGGTTGAAAATAATTTATTTTAAACCCTGCCATTTAAATTCAAGTATTGATTCATTTATTTACCTAATTAAAAAAAAATCTGAACAGAAATTGTAAAAACACCGTTAGCCTAAGGTGTTGATGTCAACTCAAGAGAGGAAAAAAAAACCTTTAGCTGGAAGCGAAGGCAATTTATAAGAGGCCTAATAGACAAAAAAAATTTAACGAACCGTTAAAAGGCTGAATTAATTAAAGTACTGGATTGATATCGCTGAAAAAAAGGATTTTTAACCTTCGGAAATAACTTATTAAGAAAAAAAGAATTTTTATTCCTCTAAATCTCTTAAATTCTGGCTAGTAACGGTTTAAAAAAAAAAACCCTTGAATAGTTTTATTTTGTTAAAAACAATGAAATTTGTATCGAAAAACTTCATTTTTCACTATTTTTTAATGTCAAAAAGGAAGTTATTTAGATATCAAATAAACATTGTTAGGAAGTCTTTGGTTGTCCAGACTTTTCATGAGGTACGGCCTGAAGTACCGTGGAAAGATTTTTCAGGAGCAATTCACGGCTGCTATTTTCAGCAGATTTTCACAGAACCTCCCATTCGTAGTTATCTGAAAAATATAGAGCTTTTTTAGAAATTCTTAAAAATAGCGGAGATATGTCTGCCAGAAGTTGATTTTTTCGGAACACTTCAAGTCTGCAATTTTTTATCGTATTTCCATTTTTCACCAAATTTTCTTTTGAGTTTTCCCCTGGTAATTGCCTTAAAGATTCTTTCAAAATCACCAAAAATGCGGAGTTCTTCTTATAAGAGTTCGTTAGGGAGTAAGTCAAGGAAGTAACGACGATAATAAGCGAAGAAATGTTTGCTTCCGATAATGGCTGCCTTATCAAAAGGTAAGACATTTTTCTCATTTAAAAATTAATTGTCCTTTTTATTATAAGTAAACAATTTTATTATTACATACAATCAAATTATTATAACATTTAATTATTATTATAGGCCCATTGTATACAGGGTGTCCGGAAACACATGGCATACGTCTGGGAGAGCGTTAAAAAGTGGTTTTATGAAAAAAAAGTTAAATGTAAACCCCCCTAATTTAATCAAAGAATTTGATGGTAGTTTAAAATGCGTTTGGATATACAGGGTATCCCAAACAGAACCTAACTTCGTTATTTAAAATGAGAACCCCATTTTTTATTTCAGATTCGTAATCTACGCAAAATTTCAAGTTGATTAGACTATTCGTATGACCATTTTCGACAAAATTAAAAAATGTCAAAATTTTGCGGATTTTGCGCTAAAATCCGTTAAAATCGACTTAAGAGACTCATTTTTTTAATTTCACTTTTTTTTCCAAAGATTCCAACTGTCACAAATTCAAGCATCTTTGCATTCAGCATCACGAGATTTCGTCGCTAACGGCCTTTTTTCAAGTTCGAATTTTGATGGACAAACACAAAAGACGCTGTAGCTCTTTCAAAATTTGTGGTCCGAAAGAAACATTCCTTTCGACAACCGCTAATTTTTATTAGCTAAAAACTAAAAATGTGGGTTCTAACTAGAAAAAAAGGCCGTTAGCGACGAAATCTCGTGATGCAGAATGCGAAGATGCTTGGCAGTTGGAATCTTCGGAAAAAATAAGTGGAATTAAAAAAATGAGTCTCTTAGATTTTAACGGATTTTAGCGCAAAAAACGCTAATATTTAACCATTTTTTTTTGTCGAAAATGGTCGAAAAGACGTATGCCATGTGTTTCCGGGCACCCTGTATACATACAATCAAAATTGTATTTAGTCAAAATCCCCCAGTCAAATTCCCGTCGATTCTGTAAAGAAAAAATCTTCCTCTTAAAAGAATGGAAGATTACAATATTCTTGGTTGAGTCCCTCAAAAAATGTTGTTTTTTAAGTATAGTTTATCACCAGATTTCTCAGGGATTACTTTTCGTGCCATTTGGCGCCCTGAGAAATAGGAAACAAGGAGGTAAAACAGGTTTCAAATTTGCGCTGGTAAAATAAATTTTTCGAAAACAATTTTGAAAAAACTTCAGTGAGTGAGAAGTTGAGGCTTGTTAACTTTCCTAGACTTTTTTTCAGCGATGATATCTTCTTTGATTTTGGATTCAGAACGCGCACGTTCTTTTAAATCACAGGGAGAAAGAAAAAAACTTTTTTATACATAAAAGGATGCTTTCGTATTCCGATCATAAAAAAAATCCACTTCACGAGAAAAGGGGAAAAGACGAAAAGACGCGACTTCTTAATTTTATTTTTTAATATAGTCAAGAGTTTTCTACAAAATATTTATCTTCCCACCATTTTTTTTTTCTCAGGAAAAATAATTTGTAAAGAATTTTACCTTAAATTTTACCTGAAATTCCGACGATTTCAATAAAATTACAAAAGTGTCAGAGGAGTAAAAATGGATGATAAAGAACCTTTTAAAGTTTTTTTGACTCCCACTCAGTTTACTATAAATAAAAAAGTTAATTTGCCAATAAAAAAACAAACTTTTTTTTTTCTTCCTTCAAAGAAAGGGTCTATTGTAAATCTCAAGGGTGCGAAGAAAGGAAAAGGCTTTCTCCTTCCTTTCCTCAAACCCCACCCACCATTTTAATTACGTTGTTTTTCTTGATATTGAGTTACAACACTGTTGTCCCAGGTCAAAATAAAATTCTGTTCACCAGAAGCAAAGAATTTTCGACAATATTAGATTACTTACCTCGGGCGGGAAGTTGCGTATTACTTGCTAGGGAGCTTGGCTGCTCAACCTCTCGCCCACTATTGAAACAAAGCTTAGATGACTGTTTCATAAATTATTATTTATTTTGTCTCCACTTTCTGGGGTCAAAATTTAATGCTTTGCGGGCGGAAAGCTACCGCGTTCTAGATTTTAGGGTGTTTTAATTAAAAGTAACATTCTTTCGTATATCAAGGAGGAAGGGAACCTACTCAATAGCTACCTAAGTGGGCAGAAGATTCAAACATTCCAATTTATCTCCGAGAAGTCGTTTTGAAGTCGAAAAAGGCATAAATCAAAGTCGTTAATTAATAAAAAGCGTTAGATAATCATTTGTTATTCCGTTTATTCGCATAGAAAACGAACGCGAGGGATCCAATTCAATTAAAAACGCCTAATTGATCAAAAACATCCCCCAAATGTAAATTTGTTTTACTCTTTCGTCTTTTTTGTTCCCTTTTTTTTGGGAGATGAAAACATACCGGTGTTTAAATGCAAAGAGGCCGTAATATTGCGTTTTGATTATTTCAGACGGAGCAATAAGCTTTCACAAACTTTGAAGTCTTGAGACAAGTTTTACTCCAAAATTTTTAATCTGAAAACAATCTCAGAACAAAATTTTGATTTTTTGGCAAAAACTTATAGGTTTTAGGTATCCAAATCTTTGAGTTTTGAGACAGTATAAGAAGTCGTTTTTACTAGAATTCAAATGTTTCAAAATGGAGAAACTGACGACTCTACAGAAATTTTGACTGTAGGGTTTTATTTAAACAACACTTGTTGTTTCTATTTAGCCTCCGAAAGGCATTTCAAATCCGTTTAATCCAACAATGTCTTCCAGATAGGCATTCTCGCCCTATTCACACACTTGGTAATTGCGACGGTGACACTTGCGCTCAAATCGTATGACTAAATGTTGACTTTTCCGCACACCGGAAAAAATAAAGTACACCTCACACTAATCCATCCATTGAAAAAAAAAAAAAAAAAAAAAAAAAATGAGGTCAAAATGAAAACATTAGAATCTCGAGGTGAAATTGATCCCTTGAGGAATTATCGCACTTCACCTTCTTCGCCGCTCTCCGTCTATAGAATTAAACGGAACTCCTCTCCACGGAACCACCCTCGCACCTTTTTTAGCTCCCCAAGGCCGAGGGGCATCACGAAATTTCCTCAAACGTTTTAAAATGCAAATAGTCCTCATCCCTTCATTTTTTTTAAACAGCTAACGATAACTGTCTTCCAGAAAAAAGGAGAGCTTTAAATGGAAATTGCACACTTTAATTATATGACGTCATGTTCAATTTTGTATGTGTGTTGGTATAATTTTCATATCTTTCTTTTTGTTTTAGTCCCATGGATGAAGGGCAGATTTTTGAGAGCATTGACGGCAATGCGACGGAAGAAATCAACAAATTCTACTTCTACGCGGTAAAAATGAAAATTTTGCATCAAAAAAACCAATGTCTAAAAAATGTTTATGTCTTGAGTGGGCTATTTACAAAAGAATCGTGACCAGATGCCCGCGGGGTGGATCTCATCCCCCTTTCTTTTTTTTTCTTATATCCCTCCTTAGAGACCCGAAAATCCCAAATCCCATTTTATTTACCGAAAGGAAAGAAAAAAAGAAAGCTCTATAAATCAACAAAAAAAAGTAAACATTTGAATAGTATTGATCATACAAGGGGATAATTCTTTACATAATAAATTCAGTGATTTATTAGCACATCGAAACGGACCCTATAGAAACCCAGAGGAGGGCATTTGTGATCCTCCTTCTGGATATTTGATGTCCCATGGGTTGACCCGTACACCAAAATTAATTCTCGATAGGGTTCTTTTTTTGATGATCATTGATCACATTGTTGATGTGATAAGTTTGCTCATCATGAAATTGGCTGCAAGGAACGATGGCCGTTTCTAGCACAGGCATAAAGGAAGTGTTACTGTATGTGGACAGAAAGAATGCAGTTGCCAAGAGCCTCCTGCTCCCGGAGGCGAATTCCCTTTTCCTATCGCGATTCGCTACCGAAGGCGGATTAAATTTGATTGGGGATTGGAGGCCACTTTTTCCACGTTTCCTATCTTGATTCGCTAAAAAAATAAAAAGTTAATTTTTTTCCACTCGCAAGGAATCAGCTAGACAGTTTTTCCCTTTCGGAAGGCCGTCCTCAGGATCACGGACGGCAGTTTCTTCGGCGTCTCTAGTTATGAACGTATCTTCTCTCGTTGATTGAAAATTTTTTTTCTTCCTAGACCGAACAGCTTACGGTATTGTGGACATTGTTCGTCCTCATCGTGTTCGGAAACGCGACGGTCATTCTGGCCCTATCCTTTTCGAAAAACCGCAAATCCCGGATGAACTACTTCATAATGCAGTTGGCGGCTGCGGATCTTGCCGTAGGCCTAATCAGCGTATCGACGGACATCGTCTGGCGCATCACGGTCACACGCCGGGAATTTCGCCTGCAAACTCATTCGGTATCTACAGGTAAATTAAAAAACAGCGAAAGCAAAGCCATTACATTTTTATCTTTAGGCTTTGGTCACTTACGCTTCCACTTACGTTTTGGTCGCACTCAGCATCGATAGATATGACGCTATAAAATATCCAATGAAATTCTCCCGTAGCTGTACGTAACCGAAGATATTGCACGTTTTACAATTTTATTTGTAGGGAGTAGAGCCAGAATACTTGTGGGGATCGCTTGGGCGTTGAGCGCCTTGTTTTCCTTACCAAGCCTCATCATGTATAGAGAGAGCTAATTCAAGGTATGAAAACTCATCAATTAACAAAGAAAATTAGAATTTTGTTAAGACCAACTCAATGCTGGATCGAAATGCAGCCTTGGAATGGAAGGTCTACATGACAGTCGTAAGTCTAGCACTTTTTGTCATACCTGCCGTCATCATCACCGCTTGTTATGCGGTTATTGTTTCAACGATTTGGAGAAAAGGGAGCAACGTCATAGCTTTGCCGAAGAACAAAAAAGGGATTCGAAGAGTCGAGAATGAGCAGGAAAGTCGTCGGGCGAGTTCCAGAGGGCTTATACCAAGAGCCAAAGTGAAAACCATCAAAATGACATTCGTCATTGTATTTGGTAAGCATTCCTTTGCTCTTTTACGTTGGATAGAGGGCTGAATTTCGTGTTGCTTGAAATAAGAAAAAGTTATTTTTAGTTTTTATCATCTGCTGGTCACCTTATATCATCTTTGACTTACTACAAGTTACGACTACGTCCCCAAAACGCAGACCAACCTAGCGATCGCGACATTCGTCCAAAGCCTCGCTCCGCTCAATTCCGCAGCGAATCCGCTCATATATTGCCTCTTCTCAACCCGAATCTCCAGAGGAATAAGGTACGTAAAAACAAAAGAAAAAACATTCCAGGTACATTGCTTTATAGAAACTTCCCGTTTTCTCCTGGCTTATTCGAAAATGCTGTCCGAGTGGGAAGAACGACTTCGCTGGCGATCTGAGCACGACGTTGACCTCCTCCGTAACGAACAACTCGAAAAGGAGCAACTTTAGCCAATCAAGAAATTCAACTAAACGATCCTCCCATCTTGTCACTTTATTATAAAGGAACAAGCGTAAAATAATTTTTTATAAATAAAAAAACTAGTCATCATATAAATTTTTTTTATGTTCAACCCTTTCCGATAAGTAACTTCTTTATCTTTCCACCCGGTTACATCGGCCGTAAACTAAAATGAAGCGATAAAAGGAAAAAACAGAACAATTTTTCAAATTTATACATACCTACATAGTTGAAAATTTATTTTAAAAAATCGCGAATGTGAGGGCATCAAAGATTTTGGATCAGATCCAAATCTTTAACTTTCACAAGGAGTTTTTTTTAATTTGAATTAATTTTTATTTTTCAACCCATTTTAAAAGTACTAGTCTGGAGCTGGCCCCGACGGGAACTTCCTTAAAGAGAAGTATCTATAGGAGGGGGAATATGGGAGGAGAAGTAACGGAGTGGGAAGTATGTGGGAGGGGAAGTATACGGAGTAGGAATATATGGGAGGGGAAGTATACGGAGGGGAAGTATAACGGAGGGGAAAGTATAAGGAAGGAAAGTACAACAGAGGGGGAAGTATAATGGAGGGAAGTATAAGGAACGAAAGTATAAAGGAAGGGTAGTAGGGAGGGAAAGTATAAAGGAGAATTTTCCAAGTTAGTTTTTTCGAAAATTTTCGGGCTTTTTTTTTTTTTTTTTTTTTTTTTTTTTTGAAAATTTTTAAGTTCTTTTTTCGAAAATTTTCTAAGTGTCGAGGAAATAATGGGCTCTTTGGCCTAGGATGTGCCTCTCGTAAAGGGTAGAAGTACGAAATTTCTCCCTACTAATAAAAATATAATTAAAAGTGGCAATTTTTTGCACCAAAAATTCTTAAAAAATATAAGGAGTAATGGTGAAAATTTGGTGAAAATCGGATTAACGGTTCGGCCGCAGCGAATTTTTTAAAATTTCAAACAGACATATCTCCGCCATTTTTTTCGAAATTCAAAAATCGCCCTCGTCATATTCTTCTTCACCGGCTAAAGAAATTTGTGTAAAAATTTGGTGAAAATCGGATGAAAACTGTGGCCGTAAAGTGTTCCGGAAAAAAATGCTACGGAGTGCCGGACGGCCGGCCGCCGGTCCGGAACCACAGACAAAGTTGAGATCGGTAAAGATCAATATTCGATTTTACCCTCCGGACCCCGGAAGACCCCTCCCCAAAAACCCGACAAGGAGGGTATCACAATAACTTCTGGGTACTGACCGAAAAAATCGAAATTTTTTTTATTTTATTTTATTAAATTTCATCTGTCCCGGTTCTCATGATATATCATTTATCAAAATCAGATTCTAGAAATAATTTAAAAAAATTTTTGAAAAAAAAATTCACATGATTTTATAATGCTAAATCCCATGATACATCAGCTGATAAGCACACTGATAACAGGGGTAGAAGGGTCTGTTTTGAATTTTCCGTGGTCACTATGATCTTTAAACGGGCAAATTATTGAAAAAACAATCATCTGTATCGATTTTATCGACTAAAACCATAGACAAGAAATGGAAAGTTCCCGCTATTTTTTGGTTTTTTGCCTCTCCTGTAAAATCGTGTTTTTGACCTA
>JACGAQ010000897.1:0-82543 GCA_014119065.1 Orius insidiosus | reverse complement strand
CATGTTTTATGGCATCACCTACATCTTCCAAAAAACCAGTTTTTTCTTAATTATTTTGCTAACTATTTTAAGCCGTATAACCCTTTTTTTACCAAGTGTTTTGGCTTCACTTCAACCAAGAAATCCTCGCTTAAAAATTTTCGAGCGTTTTCTTCGGATTTTCAACACAAGAGGTATTCTTTTAAATTTTTGAGCGTTTGTTTCTTCTTTTTCCCCGCTTTTTTGACACACCAAGAGACTTTTTGACTACCGGATCGGTGTTACATTCTTGTCAAGGTTTTTAGAGTCGCCTACTTCTATGGACCAAAAAAATCACTTTTTACCGAGTTTAGAGTTTTCTTTGGTCTTATACACCAAGAAAACCCTTTTTGCCGGTTTTTAGGAGTTTTCCTCGGTATTTGACCAAGAAACGACATTTTCCTCGTTTTTTGTGGCCTTGAAACATCCGTTTTAAATGATTTTCGGGAGTTTTTCACGAATTTTCCACCAAGAAGCCCTCTTTTTCCTGATTTTTTGGGCGTTTCCATCGATATTTAGTCCTAGAAACCCTCGTTCAACCAGAATTGTACAAATAAACGACATTTCAGGTAAATATTTCGCGTGCCGAACAGGGGACCTGTAATTTCGTTATTTTTTAATTAAAAATAATATTAAATTTATTGTGTTTAAAGAGGATTCAGTATAACGCACGAAATTGTTATAACGGATTAAGGGTTGTCGCTGAGTGGTCGGCTGAAAAGGGGAGTTGAGGAATCACGTGTATCCAATTAATGTGCCCTGCAGAGCCTTTCCCCCCAATGAAAACAGAGGCAGTTTAGCTAAGCAAACACCATCTCTCCGGAGCAACGTTAATCCATCTCGACAGCGATATTTAATTTCGATGGAGAAAACGTCCTTTTTAAAAAATTTAATTTTTTAACAATAGTTTAGACAATAGGTCCTTTATTAGGTTCATTGTTGGGCCATTCATTTGTCGCCCTTGAAAGGAGGTAAAGGGCCCTCCGTACTTAAACGCAAACATACTTTCATAACCAGGGGGTTTGATAACAAAAGCGTTTTGTCCTCCAGAATTATTTCCCGCCCAACGATTTTCCTGGGGCACCAAAATTGGGTTAAACCGTCTTGACCCATGAAAATAAGAGTTATCTCGTCTTTCTTTATAATTTTATAAATTTTTAATTACGAAAAAAAAGGGAGCCTAATTTGGACGTAGGCCAAAGGGGGAGACTTAATTTTCAACCCCTTCTGGCCTTTCCTCAAGATTGAAAAATTTCATTACTTTTCACATGGAGAGATTGACGTCTGAGGGAAAAATAGGGAATGAATTTTGCAACGATTTTCCTTAGGGCGCAACAATGTCAAGACAAGGCCCTTGAACGAAATTACAGTTCCGCCTGTTTGGTCGCCAATTAGTTTAATTAAACGTTAAACGGCTCAGCGGGGTTCAGGCATCGACGACTGGGGGAGGAGGAGACATCGAGGGAACAATCCTAGAGTAAACAGGGCCCCAATTAAAAGAGACTTCCCTCCCGTCAAACTTCTCTTCTTCAAATGGGGAAAAAAAAGGGCAGAGACAAATTAATTCCTTAATCGTTTTAATTGACGATTTTTTTTCCTCCCAATTCCTAAAAAGTGATGATTTTTTTCCTCTTGATGCGAAGTGGGCGAAAAGAGAAGATTAAAAGGGCTTCCTCGACATTAGAGGCACCTGACACCCTACTTCTCTTATCTCTACTTAGCTAATGACAATCCCCCTTTTACATTATTACGAGACACCTTCACATATTTTAAATTATTTCCCTCTATCGCGATTTATGTTCTTATAAATTTTAAAAGAGAATATTAAAAAAAAGATGTAAAAAAAAGCTCTCTTTGAAAAACTCTCTTTATTGTTTCGGTGTCTAATCCTTTAAAACAAAGAAGCCTTCCGGGAGGCGTCCCGGTGTCATTTAGAATTAATTCCGAGGACGGAGTTTTCCATTCGGGAAGGACTTTTTGATGGGGGAGGCGTGACGGAAGGGGCGGAGGTTTTCAAACAGGCCGGGGGAGGTGAAAGTGTTTACAAAGACGGTAGCGGCGAAAGCGCGAAAAGGCTGGATCGTAAAAAAACTTACGTAGGCATTTTTTCTCCTCGATCCAAACTGCTTTTAGAGGAAAGGAGAGAAATCTAAATATCATGAGAATTTTTTTTTTCTTCGTGATAAATGTACCAGAACTTTTTGTTTAAGAAACTTCATATGAGGCTGATCAGGTGTGACAGTAGGAAGCTATCAGGGTGGCCACCGACCGGGAAAACCGGGAAAGTCAGGGAAAAGTCAGAGAATTCTAGCGACGGAAAAGTCAGGGAATTATATTTTTATGTATTAAAAGTTAGGGAAATCTCTCTCCCTTGAAACGGAAAAAAAATTAACCAAGTAGGTGTTAAAAATTTTGGGCCTGTTACATCCCCCCCCCCCAATTTTTAAATTAATTAATTAATTAGTTAATTTATTTTTAGTAAAAAAATTTTTTTATCTTAACAACGTTATCTTTTCAATACATATTTATCTCCCCCCTAACCATTGAGTTGACAGGGAATTATGGAAAAAAATCAGGGAATTCCAAACTGAAAATTGGCGGCCACCCTGTATAAGGCCCTAAGGAACGTTTTTCTCAGTTTTTCGTAGAAGAAACCACGGTTTTGGGTTTTCCTCATTTTTTGACGAGAAACCACACCACTTTAGGTTTAAAACGATTTCCTCTATTTTCAGCCAAGAAAACCCATCTTAGTTTTTTTGCAGTACACGTAAACTCATTTTTACAGGGCTTGTAAGCTTTTTCCTGAAAAATCCTCTTTTTTTAACTGGAGTTTTAGTTTGTCAAAAAGACCTTTTTCAGAAGGATTTTAAGAGGTCTACTATTTTTGGATAAGACATACTCTTTTTCACCGAACTCCCTGACGGTGTCTTAAATTTTTGGAGAAGAAAAACCTTTTTTTGGGATATCCTAGCGTCTTATTTGGCTTCCATTCTTTAGAGACCAGATTTTATGATATTCCCAAGTTTTTGGCCAAAAAACTTTTTTTTTTAAAGTTTTTGAAAGAAACGTAAACGGAAACCATTTTAGAAGCTACCCTATTTTTAAACGAAGTTTTCATGGTTTTAGTCAAAAGGTCCCTTTTTGAAGATTTTTAGGGTCTTCTTAGAATGATTCGGTTAAGGGACTAGCTTCCTCCGTCCATTTTATTTCATATAATTTTTTTATTAGTATAAAAAAGGTTCATAGAGTTCTAAAAAAAAAAGTGAGACAATTACGAAAGAAATCTTTTCTTCTTCTTTCTCGCTGAGATTTAGTATTATCCATTGTAGGAGGATTTCACTCTGTGCCCTTTGATTAACTCTAGTGGGCGTGGCACAAAGGCTACTAGTTGGAAGAGGAGTACTAATTGAAAAGAGCTAAAAGGGGAAAAGAGAGAAGAGCGGGTGATAGAAAGAGAAAAAGAAGAAACCCCCGACCTCTGCCAGGACGCGTAAAGGGACAAAAAGGTCCGGTGTAAGAAAAAATAAAAGGAAAACTCTGAATAAAACTGAATGGAAAATTTCTTCTAGGGTAATGAATCGGATCACGTAGTAAACAAGTGTTCCCCGCGACGCCAGTGTCTCTCCCCAAGGGGTATAAAAATAAGAAAAAAAGAAGGGAAGCCTTTTCAAGGGAATTTACAAAACTCCCCCTAACCCTCCTTTTAGAAAAAGGAGACGGGCGTAAGAGAGTTCATAAAGAACAAGTTTGAAAAGAACCCTAATAACATGAATTATAGAGCCTTGGAGGACGGGAGTTTTCAATTTCATAGATTATTCGCAAAAACGACCCTTAGGAGCAATGAAAAATGTTTACACCTTAAAAACACCTTTCTTTTTCTTCTTTTTAAATTACACTTTTCTTTCTGATTCTTTATAACAGAAAAAACATTCAATGTTTGACAAGGTTCAGTCTGCTAATACTAAACCCGATTCAAGGTTGTCTGAACGGCGGAATAAATCGTCCAATTTGTTCTGCGGCGAAACGAGAACATCGATAAAAAATATTCGAAAATCGAAAAGTTCCTTTACCTTTACTTTGTCCGGTGACTTTATCCCGCAGTACATTTATTTGGTGTACGCGGCCGAATTCTGAGAACATTTTGGTCAACTCGGCTTCATCCATGCTCCTCGGAACTTGTCCGACGAACATTTTGATGTAGTCGGGATCCGGCTGGTCCTGAAGACATCCGCTGTTCATTCCTCTGTAAAAAAAAAGAAGAATACATATTTAATATCTTCAATATAAGAGCTGTTTGCTAATGGATGTTGTAATAAATAGCGTGTTGTGCATACATGATCGGTCGGGTAGATATGAATAATGAATAACAAAGGTAGAATAGGGTAGCGCTATCTTATAGGAAGCACCTTTTCCGTCTGATACTCGACGACCCCTTAATTTCACTCGAAATCGCAAAATAATTTTCGACCCGCCTAAAATTTGTTTTAATGTCCGAGGGTTATAAAAGTAGGGAAAAGCGAGGGGTGGAAATTAATAACTCAATTACAAAGCGTGATCCTATCTGGAGGTTGAGGTTCTGTTTGGCCAGGTTACTTCCCCCTGCCCGCCCTCCACCCCTAAAGATATAATCCACTCTAATCGTTTCTGAACCCCAACCGCAGAGAGCTAACAACGAAATTTACTACCTCTTTGTTTGCCTAAGAACAATACAGGAAGTAATCCCGAGGGAATAGTTTAGAATTTAATTTTCCCTACTTCAACCCTTTACTGACACTTTTAAAATTTTCCATTTATTCTTCTTTACTAGTTATAATTACAAAAAAACACCTACTTCTAAAATCATTACTTTATAAAAGGATTATAAATTTAATTTTCCAGTTCAAAAAAACCAACAAACATTCTTCATTTATTGGCAAACAGACCCCCATTTTACTAGACTTTCTATACTTTTTTTCCTATATTTTGTTTTCTATAGTTATAATCTAGTTATAGGGACAAGAAAACCCTGTATAAGAAGATTTTTCCCTTAGTTTTTCATTAAGCTTTCCTCATTGCAAGACTATTGGGCATTTTTTTTGGCCCTAAAACCCTCACTTTTTCAGATTTTTGGTCGTTTGCCTCGATTTTCAGGCGAGAAACCCCCGTTTTTAAAAGGTTTTCTTATCTTTTCATTATGATTTCCTCGTTTCCGGATTATTGAACATTTTTTGGCCCTAAAACCCTAAAGCAAGGTTTTTGGTAGTTTGCCTCGATTTTCAGGAGAAAAAAAACCGTTTTTAAAGGTTTTCCTTAGCTTTTCATTTATCTTTCCTCATTGCCGGATTATTTAGAATTTTTTTGGGCACTAAAACCCTCAATTTGCCAGATTTTCGGTAGTTTGCCTCGATTTTCAGGCGACAAAAACCCGTTTTTAAAGGCTTTCCTATGCTTTTCTCGTTTCCGGATTATTGAGCATTTTTTGGCCCTAACACCCTAAATTTGCCAGATTTTTGGTGTCGTTTGCCTCGATTTTTGGGCGAAAAAAACCCGTTTTTAAAAGGTTTACTTAGCTTTCATTTATCTTTCCTCATTGCCGGATTATTTTGAATTTTTTGCCCTAAAACCTTCAATTTGACTGATTTTGGTCGTTTGCCTCGATTTTCGGGCGACAAAACCCGTTTTTAATGGTTTCCTTAGCTTTTTATTAAGCTTTCCTCATTGCCGGATTATTGAGCATTTTTTGGCCCAAAAACCTTCAATTTGAACGATTTTCCCTCGCTCGCCTCGATTACCAGGAAAAAAAAAAGTTTTTAAAGGTTTCCTTAGCTTTTTATTTATCTTTCCTCATTGCCGCATTATTGAGCATTTTTTTTGGCCCTAAACCTCTAAATTTGCCAGATTTTTGGTCGATTGCCTCAATTTTTGAGCGACAAAACCCCGTTTTTAATGGTTTTCTATGCTTTTTATTAAGCTTTTCTCATTGCCGGTTTAGTGTGTGTTTTTTTTCTTCTTTTTTCTTTTTGTTACCCTCTAAACCTCTATTTGCTAAATTTTATGTCGTTTCCCTTGTTTTTTGCCCATGGTGTCACTGATTTTTTATGTCTTCTCTTGATTTTGTATACGAAAAACCTTTTTTTAGGTCTTCAAAGGACTTCCGGAGACGCCATTTTAACCCTTGGAAGGCAACACTTCCGCATGACTCAGATGTTATACGGGTTAGCCTATCGACAACTGTAAGTTTTTTATTTTATTTATTATTTTTTAGAAAACTATTCATGGTTCGTGTAATAATATATGATAGGCAACTGGGAGGACATGAAGGAGGCAATTTCGGGTTCCTAAATGTGCAAAGAAGGGCCAAGTTTCTAGTGCCGTTTTAAGGGAGGCAGTATAAGTCCGTAAAAGTTGAAGAAGAACCGGATGGGGGGTTTAAAAGAGGAAGCTGATTCCGGCGTTGTGGGTCATCCCCTCCTACACCGCGCTTCTAACTGCCCACTAAACTTGTTTGTGTGTCCTGAGCAAATAGCTCGAGAGTTGTAAATAATTTTACGGTATCCCCTCCCCGGCAACTCTCTTTACCCTAGTTTTAACCCGAGGACTCTTAGCAGTTATGTAGGTAATGAACCCTTGGGTCGGTGCCTCCCTCTTCCGATGTTGGGTTTTGACCCCGAATGAAATACAACTCAACCTCTTAATGACATCGCCTGGAGCAGAGCCAGGGCTATTAATTGCCGAACGTTTATTAACCCTTCACTCCCCCTAGTGTTTTATGGCCCAAAAGGAAAAAAGTTGAATTGAAAGTTTTTACACTCCTTGCAGTTTATTTTTTTTCTGATTAAACAAATACCGCGTTCCGCCCCGAAAAACAAAATGCGACCGAAAGAGCAAAAAGTACGATTTCACGTCACGATTTGCGTTTTTTGGGTAAACAGATCTCAGCACCCTGTATACCGATCGGCTTCAAATTTTATACAGGTCTTCCTGATTCGATATGAGTAAATTCTGAAAATTTTAAGTCGATCGGTATACAGGGTGCTGAGATATAGTACTTCAAAAATCCGGTTTTTCGGCGTTACCGTTTTTTCTTCTTCTTATTCAGCTAGCACTGGCTACTATCCCAGTACACCGATTGACTTAAAATTTTGCACTTTTCTTCCTTTTAAGTTTCGCCAGTGATTTTTGAAAGATTTAATCAATTATCGCACCCCAAAAAAAGTTAGGAACAAAAAACTGAAATTTTAGGGTAATTTTCCCCACTTTGACGGGCCCACATTCTGCAGGAATGGACCAATCGACTTGAAATTTCCTACAGGGCTTCCTTTTTAGCCAGCGCCTTTTGAAAGATAAGCGATTATCAGCACCCCCCCCCCCCCCCAAAAAAAAAAGGAAAAAAACCGAAATTTTAGGGTACGTTTTGCCGCAACGGTGAACAAACATTTCGGGACGCCGCCATGGGGAGCTTCGAAAATGGGAGCACGGGAACTTCATCTCTCCTCTTTCTCTAAAGTGCACATCGGAGGGCGGGGAAGTTGATATCATAACTTTTTCTAACTGTAGAAGTATTTTTGCGAGGAGGGGTGTTTTTGATAGCTCCTTTTATCTAGAAATATGGCGAAATCCCCCGACCTGGGTACTTGACATTATTTTGATGATTAAACGATCTTGAGGTTGGCTTTACAAGGGGGAAAGAGATTGATTAACCTCCGGACGGTTTCTCCTAAGAGGGGTCGTAAATACGCCAGGGGTAGGTTTAGATTCACACGAAGCTGTCAGAATTTAGATAGATAAATCAGTGGAAATCTCGAGAGTGAAGAAGGGGGATGAGAAGGCGCTTGCCAAACCAACAAGTGGACTTGACGCCTGGAGGCGTTTGGGGATCGTTTCGCTTATTACAAAAGCCCAACCCTCAAGTACGTTTCCGTTACCTGCGGTTCTAATTAACGAAGTTCAATTCGAATCCTCGCCCCTGAGGGTACCATCACCCAAGTTCGGATGAAGTTTACATTTCCAACCGTCAAACAACAATATTTTACATTTCACGTTTATTATTTCAAATAAATTACTTTAGGAAAAAGTAATTCATTCACTGCTTTGACAGATGATCTCAAGGCTACAAACATCTAATTACTGGTTGAAACTAATTACTGACTCTAAACCAACCCCGACAAGGACTCTTTAATAAAACAAAGCTAGTTAAAAATCACATTTCACAGAAAATAAATTTTTTTAAATAATATTTTACATTAATTTATTATTATAAATGGATATCTTAATAGGTAGCTGTTATAAAGGTTGATAATGGATGGTGTTGGACTTGAAAGGCGGCTGTTGATGGCGGCTCGTAAGTTGTTAATTTGTTCTAAGTAAACCTCCTGCTACTCAGTTAGACTTCAAGAACGTGGAATGGGTCGGGGAGGTAATTAATCTTACTTGGATCAATCAAGATCCCTTTTGAGGCGTTAGGTGCTCATGATTCGCACACTTTTCGAACATGCCCCTCTAATTAGTAGGGAAAACGTTTTAAAAGCGTGTCGAAATCGCGTATTTTTAAAATATCGATTACCACTTTTTTTGGTTTATTTAAAGCACAAGAATAATAAATGACATGTCAATGTTTGCGTTAATAAATAAAATTATCTCTTAACAGCATCACCCGTGTATTTTAAATAATAAATCGGTAAAAACATTAAAATTTTCTACGTAATCTGACTATTTATATAAAATCAAAGGGTAAATTATTGATATTGTTTTTGGAACATAAAATCCGAGGTAAAATCCCTCAAAAAGCTTCCAAAAAGGATTTTTTTTTTTGCAACACAAAAATAGAATGCTCGAAATACATTTTAGGAATGATCCTAATCATAAGTATCAAGACTGTTGCATCCAGCTGGTCGTAATATGCAATAATCTCCCCCCCCCCAAAAAAAAATTAAGGTTTTTGGATTTTTCTACCTATTTTGGCCGAAAAAACCTCTTTTTACCGCACTTTTTTTGGTTTATTGACGGAAAACACCCTTTATCTTTTCTTCGTTCTTTGTGACTTAAAAACTCCCAATTTATTGAATTTCTAAGAGTCATTTAAATCACGGAGGGGGAAGTATAATGGAGGGGATGTATAACGGAGGGGGAAGTATAACGGAGGGGAATTATAACGGAGGGGAAGTATAAAGGAGGGGAAGTATAACGGAGGGGAAGTATAACGGAGGGGGAAGTACGAGTATAAAGGAGGTTGAATTATGAAAAGTGAATATTCAGTCAGTAAGGGCGTTTTTTTCCGAAAAATTTAAGTTTTTTTTACCGGATGGCCGGCCGGAACCACTGACAAAGTTGAGATCGGTAAATTTCAAAATTGTGGCCGTAAAGTGTTCCAAAAAAAAATGCTACGGACGGACGGACGGCTGGCACCACAGAAAAAGTTGAGATCGGTAAAGATCAATATTCGATTTGGTCTGGAAGACCATTCCCCTTAAACCCGAAGTGGAGGGTACCACAATAACTTCTTTGAGGAATTTAAATAGTAACCAACGGTTTTGGAAACTAATTTAAACCGCCCTTTAAACTCACCTCTCCCTCTAAAGCTCATTTTCTACACAAGAATTTAATATTTTAGCATTTTCGCCTTGAAAGAATTTTATAGGCCTAATTTCGTCGGCCTAAAATAGAAACAAGAGAGGAAAAAAAAATCCTTTTTCTCTAAAAAGTTTTCCAAAATTGAATCCCCATTGCCTAAATGAACGAAAAGGAAAAAAAAATGTTTAAAAACTTCAATTTGTGTAAAGGGCAGTTAGAATTCAAGGAAAAGCACGTCGTTCAATGGGTGTTTAAAAGTTTCAACTGGGACGAAGAGCTTTTCAAAAAGATATACCTGTTATGAATATGAACCCAGTTATTGGATTAAGAGGAAGTATTTAAAGAGGCGTACTGAATAGCTTGGTTAGAAAGGCCATGGGTTTTAGGGGTGGGGGACTCCGGGATTATAGGATTGGCAAAGTAGAGTAGTTAATCCCAAAGGCGTGACCGTACTAAGGAAGGAGTTGCTGGATTTCTAGTTACCCTCATCACCTCAAGTCTCTCCGCACTAATTAATCCCTAAGCTTTATTCTTACATTTTTTTAACAATTTAAAAATTTCTTTTAGAAAAATCGGCATAAAAGTGACAAATAAAATAGGGGCAATAACGTTCAGTACAAATATCGCCAGGGCGTACAAGGGTTTTTATAAAAGGCTTCGTGGAACTGCGTAGGGTGGGAGCAATTGATGGGTTCAGGGTTGTTGGATAATATATCGTGTACGGGCCCACTGTCACTAGCACACCCCTCCTTAGAACCTGATATATTTTATATTCCTTACATATATAACATTCACCTCAGCCTTTTTTATGACTTATTTTTTAAAAAATCTTTTTTTTTTTGTATTTTATATTCATTAACCACAAAATGTTTTTAACAAGTCGTAGGGAGTAAAATAATTTTAGGGTGGAATACGAAATTCGATTAGCCAGTATTTCATTCCTCCCCTCGTAACCACACCGTATTTTTAGTCCACAGACGGATTTTTTATCACATTCCACCCTAAAACCGTATTGTCGACTTAAAAAACATTGAATCTAATTGTTTAAAAGAAAAAAAAAATTTAAATAAACGGTGAGCAATTAAAAAAAGACGATTCCGTATTTAGTCGTAAAACTTAAGTTTAACTGCGCGCATAACTTTATTAATTTTCTGTGCCTGAACGTCCTTAATTAAAAACTACCAGTGTGTGACACACAAGTCTAATGAGGTCTCATAAAAAGGTTGTGAAAAGGGGAGAGAGAGGATCCAATTAGTTCTAATTCAAATTTAATGGTAGGCGTCGGGTAGGGTCGGAATTTCTCTCCCTAACTCTTATATCCGCTGTTGCTTCCCCGCCCACCCGGCACATATCCTGGGCATCCCTCGTATTAAGAATTACGTACCTCACAAATTTTACCAGAGAATTTTTTTTTCTCCCCCACCTCATTCCTGCCGTTCGATGAGCCACCCTAAACCGGCAAACCACCCGACTTTATTCAACTTTCGGCTTTTTTTTCTCTCTCCCTCCCTGCACCCCGGAACGCCGGGAATTTTCATCGAGTTCATTTCAAAGTCACTCCCTTCCAGTGTGGATTCACAAAGCTGTTTAATTTATGATACAAGTTTTTTTTAAAGGTATATCCTAAGCATTTAGGTTAAATTTTACATTTATGTTAATGTCTTTTTAGGTAGAATTTCTTCGAAATCTACCTGTTGTAATGGAGGCAGTAGTCGCAGAATCAAAAATTTCTGAATATGTTTTTCGTTTCACACCCCAGGATCCGAAAACCACCCTCAGCTCAAAATTTATTTATAGTATCGCAATTATTATTTGAGGATAACGAAATTTGGTATTTAGCGCTTTTTCCTCAATAGCTCGGACCAGTTCATTAACGGCTGAAATCGGACAACGGGTTCTGGTACTTTGCTTTGGGCCTAAACTACAAAATCTACAATATCTTGTACTTTGAGGTGTCAATCAAGATTCAACTTCAATATTTTTAATGCGCGGAGAGCAAAGATGGGTTGAGTGTAGATTTGAAACAGCTGGATGCAATAGATTTGGTTGAAATTTGTACAAAATTGTTTCTTGGTCTAAACTACAAAATCTACAATATCTTGTACTTTGAGGTTTCAATCTCGATTCAACTTCAATATTTTTAGTGCGCGGAAAGCAAAGAAGAGTTGAGGGTAGATTTGAAACAGCTGGATGCAATAGATTTGATAGAAATTTGTGCAAAATTGTTTTCCTTGGTCAAAAATACGAAAAAAACAGAGAAAAATCTGGTTAACAGGAGGCTTGTGGGCCGAAAATATGGGAAACACGAATAGAAATAAGCAAAAATGTGGTTTCCTACAATAAAAAAATCGGAGAAAAATTAAGAAACTTCTGTAAAATTGTTCTTTTTTGAGTGGAAGATCGAGGAAAACTAGCATTTGGGACAAATGGCCATTTCCAATGCCAAAAATAGTTGAAGTGTGGGTTTTTTAAGCCAATATCCTAGAAAAACGTTATAAAATAATTTTAAAATGCGTTTTTTTTCGACGAAAAATTGGGAAAGTCGTCCTAAAAAGGTATTTTAATCACGGAAAATCGAGGAAAGCTGTAAAAAAATGACGTTAGGGCAGAAGATCTAGGAAAACGCCTATAATCCTTGAAATCCTGACAAAAGAGTTTCACTTGGCCGAAAAATTTAGGGAAACGAACGAAAACCTGGTGAAACGATGGATAAAACCCTCAGCATAGCAAAAATGATAATTTTTAGACATTTTCGAAGTCATAAAAAACTCCATTGAATAGAAAAATAATCCTCGCGGGATTTAAGATGAGCAATGGAACTTTTGTTTTTAGGCAATTGACCAAACTTTGACCTAGTATGTAAAAATATATGTAGAAAAAGTAGGAATAAAAAAAATAAAGGTACGAGTTTGACGAGGGTAAATTGTGTTATTCTTCGAAGTTTTTCGGTCTCGGAGCCCGAAGTGGTAAGTAGTGGGGACCCAGAGTTCGGCATAAAATAGCAGTAAACTTTCCCTCCCCGGATGAAGTAACGCTCCGCCAAACCCTTCCCGAATCCTAAAAATGTCCTATTTTTTTTTTTTATAAAAAAAGGTTAGTGTGAAAATGTTAAAAAACGAATTTTAAAGAGGGTTCTGGAAACAAGGGTGAAATAGAATAGTCATTTTCCTCCAAGCCAAAGGGGCTCGTGGAAACAATGGTCGAGGGAAATTAAATTAAATTTTAAACGAAGCAACAGCGACTCTGACTCCTCATATGCATTTCATTATTTTATTCACTACTTAATTAGGAATACTATATTCCGTGTCAATCTCCCTTTTTTTCTCCCCCTTTTCGGCCACCGGAGGTTGTTTTTTTTATCGGGAACTTCCCGTTACCTTGACCACGGTCCCTTTAAAATAGTTATAGATCGATCCCTTCCTTACAGGAAGGGAAATTAGCTATCCAAACCCGTAGGAATCCCAGTAATTAACAGAAAATGCAATTAGATTTAATTGGTCGCTGTTTTCGGACAGCCGATATTGCCTTTCGAGTCAAGTCTGAAGGATCGTAATAACAGTTCGTAATTAAATTAAATTATGTACGCTATCCCGTTTAAACGTTCGATCCGAGAGGAGAGTTAAATTAATTTAATGCTCAAAATTTAAGTCAAATAACTCACTTATATTAAAATATTTTATAATTTTCTCCGACGAAGAAGCCCCAGGGAAAGGAGAAATTGTCCAACGGATCATCGGAAATTCGGAGCCCTCTTCTACTCGTACGGAAAAACACCTAAATAGCGGGTAAAATTAGGGTTTCTAGGCCTGAAGAGCAAGGAAAAACAAAAATACGGAAGAACGATAGTTCCTGGGTCAAAAGAACCGGAAAAATAAAATTAAACATACGTTTTTTGGCCAAAAGAGCCAGGAAAACGCACAATAATCCGATAAAATACAAATTCCTAGGCCAAAAAAGCGAGGAAAACAACCAAAAATCCGACAAAATACAAGTTTCTTGGACAAAAGAGCCAGGAAAACGCCCGCAAATCCGACAAAATAACGTTTCTGGGCCAAAAGAGCCAGAAAAACAACCTATAATCCGATAAATCTCCCGTTTTTGTCCAAAAGAGCAAGGAAAACGCCCGCAAATCCGATAAAATACAAGTTTCTAGGCTAAAAGAGCCAGGAAAACACCCGCAAATCCGATGAAATACAGGTTTTATGCCAAAATAGCCAGGAAAACAACCAAAAATCTGATAAAGACAAGTTTCTTGGCCTAAAGAGCCAGAAAAACGCCCAAAAATCCGATAAACAGAAAACTCTTGGCTAAAAGAGCCAGAAAAACAACGACAAATCCGATAAAAGACAAGTTTCTTGGCCTAAAGAGCCAGAAAAACGCCCAAAAATCCGATAAACAGAAAACGCTTGGCTAAAAGAGCCAGAAAACCAAAAATCCCATAAAATTTAAGTTTCTAGGCCAAAAGAGCCAGGAAAACAACCAAAAATACAATATAATGGGGCTTTTTATGGCTGAAAGATCGACAAAATATGGCTCAATGCTCATTTTACCCTATTTTAGGGCGTTTTCCATGGTGAAACCCTCTTGAATTTAGTCTTCAAAAAATAGCTGTTTTAAATTGCCTAACTTGGGAAGAGACTCCGCTTTGTCATACTGTATCAATGATTTTTTCCTTCTTCTTTAGAAGAATAATTTAGGCTGCAAGATCAATAGAAGGGGGAAATGTATTGCTTGCAAAAAAGTTCAATATTGAATTTTTATCATCAAAAGCTTCTTTAGCATTTATGTAAGCTTAGAATTTCTGAACCCTAAATGGAATTATTTTTGTGTGAAAATTTCATTCCAACGGAATTAAACCTAGAATTTCTTAGAACAAGGTAATTCCTCAAAGTAAAGTTAATCAATAATTTAATGGGGTTATCACGGTCGACTGGTCATTCACGAATGGGACGAATGACGCGGAAGTAATTAGGACAAAAAAGGGAGAGGGGTTACCTTAGAGGGCCGCCCTAAGGGCAGGAGTTGAGGTGGAAGGCTAATTAACAAGGCCAATCATTACTAATTACCGAGAGAGAAAAAATTACCTTCTGGGTGGAAGGGTCCTCGGGAAGAAGAAACGAGAAGAGGGTCAACCTTCGTGATAATACAGTTATAAACGAGCGTATTATTCATTAGGGACGAGGGATAACACCGGACAAGACAATACATCATTCTCCTTTTATAGTTCATTTTACGTTATTTATTTCCCCTTCCTTGTCACTGATCCTGATCTATTGCGAATGGAAATTCGATTTCTTTCTTTAAACGAGGGGAGGAAAAAAATTTAAAAGAGGACAAAAAAAATACGCAAAAAGCTTCACGCTATATAAAAATCAAGGCACGCAGTACAATGATTAATAACCTTTTACAAAAAAAAACTTCCTATGTAAAAAATAGGTTGGTTGGCTGCACTGCATTTTAAACCTGCCATTTTAAACCAATTACTGAACCTGGTGGGGGAAAAACGCTTACTGAGTGTGTTAATATTTAGGATTGATTTCTTCAAAATCAACGAACCGACATTAATTAAAATGTAGATGTATCACCAAAACAACATCTTCTAACCTAACGCTAATCAACGATTAGTATCAAATTACTATTAATATTTTAAAACTATTAAATTTTGAAATAGCATTAACCAAGTGGAATTTCATCATACTTGTTATGGTAGGGAGGGGGGATGGGATCAACACCAATCAACGATTAGTATCATCCTCTATACGAAAAATTTGGGACTTGAACCCGGGATCTAAAAAAACACCTTCCAACAGGACGCTAATCAATGATTAGTAGAATTAGAAGAGTTCAGGGATTGAAACCTTCGCGTGAATTTAAATATAAATTTTGAAATAGCATAAACCATGTAGAATTTCATCGTACTTGTTATGGTAGCAAGGGGGAGGTAAAGTGATGGATGATATTTCGGAAACAAACTTTCCTCGAGTCCGGTGATTTAGGAAAATCTAAAGCGAATTTTCCCAACTTTAACGTCCGAACGGGCAACTTGAAATTCCGTTTGAATTGTGTTCGTTAGGCTTGAAATTTTCGCTGGGGGCCGTCCAGTAAAAAAAAAAATTGAATTTTGAAATAGCATAAACCATGTAGAATTTCATCGTACTTGTTATATGGTAGCAAGGGGGAGGTAAAGTGATGGATGATATTTCGGAAACAAACTTTCCTCGAGTCCGGTGATTTAGGAAAATCTAAAGCGAATTTTCCCAACTTTAACGTCCGAACGGGCAACTTGAAATTCCGTTTGAATTGTGTTCGTTAGGCTTGAAATTTTCGCTGGGGCCGTCCAGTAAAAAAAAAATTGGAAAAGTCCAACGATTTTTTTAGACCCATCGCTCTTGATTGCCGGAGAAAAAAAAAGGTCATTTCTCGATATTAACCTCTTTGCAATTTCAGGTTTTTTTGAAAATATAATTTTTAGAGAATTTTCAACATTCTTAAAAGAAAAAAGAGGGGAGAAAAACGTAAAATGCAAGTCGGCCCTAATATATATTTCAGTCAGGCCTCGTTGAACCCTCCCTTTGTGATTGGCGGAAATAGCTTTGAGAACGGAAGTAAAATCCTTGATCAAATACATTTTCACTATTGCTGAGCAAAGGCGTATGTGATGAAATTTCACCCCACGAGGACCGAGTTCAATCCGAAATCTACCGGGAAAAAAAGGGGGTCTGACTTAAATACATGAATATGAAAAAAAAAAAAAGGTATCAGTATTATGAGGAGGCAGTTGTGATCGATTCGTCGTGCGGGAAAGCAACAGGTCCTAAAGGCCCTGAGAGTCGGCGAAAGCTTCTATCCTCTCCTCCACCCCTTAACGTCCCAAAGAACTGGAATTTCCGACAAAAATTCACTCAACGGTTTTTCCCCTTTTCAGCCTCTCCGCCCCCACCGTCACAATCGTGCCGAAGGACTTCTTTTCAAACGTATTTTTAGACGCTTGCATTCCGAAAGATATTTTCTTTAGGGGGAGAGAATTCTTCGGACGCTTCGACACGGTTTGCTTTATGTATGTCCTTTGGCGTAATGGATCTCTTTTCCTTGAGGTTAAAACTCGCCGATGTCAAAGTGGGATTTTGAAATCAGGATAGTATTTTTACGAATAATTAACCATTTTTGATAACGATGGATTGGGGGCACACATCTCATCAGAAAGTATTCTCGTCCTAAAGTTTTCTCGTCCTAAAAATAAGAAAAAGAAAAAATAAACGTATTCTCGTCCGAAAGTATTCTCGTCCTAACAGGCTACGCCCCTTTTTAGGACGAGATGACGAGACTGTCATCTAACGTACAAAAAACTAACGTACAAAAATTGCTGCGTCGGAGAAATGCGGCAGCGTTCCACCCAAGCAAGTTTTAAACTCCTTTTTCTTTTTTCTTTACTTTTTCTATCCCTAATATAAAAATAAATTTTAAAAATTAAAATAGGATGATTTTCAAAAGCGGTAGAAGGGCCTCAAATCGACCTTACCTCCCTTATATCTCATCCTCACTGTCCTCCTTATCCATCATCTCAGGATTTTAATATCAAAACACAAAAATTAAAAACTTAAGAGTATTGAGTCTGACAGGTTTAATTAACTTGTAAATCCTCGGGAATTACTTTTTCTTATTATATTTATTGGATGAAAAAAAAAAAAAAAAAAAATGGAATGAAGAGACAAAAAGTTAATGTCAAGTTGGGGGGAACCGAGTTTAACGATTGCCTCTCCCTTCTGTAGACAAAGAAAGAGAAAAGTGGTAAAGAAGAATAAGTGGAGAAGGGGTAGGAAGGGGTGATGGAGTGAAGGAAAAAGTTGAAAAAAAAAAAAGTGGCCCGAGGAGTCGACTTGAAAGGTTTGGAAATAAAACAAAAGAGGGTTAGGAAGACGGCAGTCTTAAGTAAAATGGAGATAAAGACGTCACTTGCGAAATGGTCGTCGAAAATAATTAGAAAACGCTTTAATTTTCTAAATAAAATCAAACACATTCCATGAGGAAGCGCTTTAGAAAATTTTTTTTATTCTCTTTAATTATTGGACTACAATTCAGAAATTTAATTAAGAGCTAGTGAGCTTTTGTTAAATTAGAAATAATAGCGATGAAAAAAAAAAAATGAGGAAAACTGGAATTCTTCCCTGTTGAAGCGAAAATCTCGAAATTACGATCTAACCTGATTGAAAACATTCCGAGGCGTCATTTAGAATAAAATTGGATGATGGGCCGTTGACAATTGGATGGTAAGTCGGACAAAACGAATATGTAGCCGTCGGTGAAGCCTTCGAGATTTTCCCGGGACCAAAGCCAATTTAAAGGGCAAATCCCTTCTTTCCGGCGAGATCCTCCTGAAAAGGGAGGTAGGCTTTATCCTTCGGAAGCTCAATTGAGCCATCAGATCCCTTCACTTTTAATATTTCAACTTATTCCCAATGGAGGTTTGTGGCCATTGAACAATAACAAGGGAATTTCAAAGAAAAAAAATGTTCAAGTATTAGAATTTCGTATCGACCCCGAAATAATGCGTGTCACATATCAAGGACTTATCGGGCCCTGCTACGAGATTCCCGCCCCCCTAATAAGGTCACACTTTTTTATTAGGTTATTAGCAAAAAAGCTTTTTTTTTTCGGTAACGTCAACCTTATTTTTCACCTTATATCACGCCCTTAAAGCTAACCCATTCTAAAGGGCGATTCCCCTATTTCGACTTCCCTTTTCAAAACCTTTTTTTCTTCTTCTAGTATATTATTATTGGCCCTACGTTTTTTCCCCTCGGTAAAAAAGTTTCAAGCACCCAATAAATAATTTATAACGAAGCCCTTCGGAGAGAATGACCCTTTGAAAAAATGATTTTTTTTTTTTGCCTCCTTAGTATGGGACATTAATTAAAGGTTGTATAAAAGGAAAAGTTGGACGGAACCAATTAACGGTTGAATGATCCGTTTTTGAGTTTAAAAAAAAGTTTCTTATTCAGAAACTGTCTGGAGCGACCCAGCGAAACTTCCTCATTACGGACAGCTACATGGATGTTGTTGATCCCGCAGGATCTAAAAATTGGAAAAAACAAAAGAAGTATGAAATTTCTCCCTACTAAAAAAAATTATAGTTAAAAGTGGCAATTTTTTTACACCAAAATTCGTAAAAATATAAGAAGTTTTTGATGAAAATGTGGTGAAAATCGGACCAACGGTTCGGCAGCAGCGAATTTTTTAAAATTGCAAACAGACATATTATCTCCGCCATTTTTTCGAAATTCAAAAATCGCCCGCGTTACTTTCTTCTTCACCGGCTAAAGAAATTTGTGTGAAAATGTGGTGAAAATGGCTTGAAAACTGTGGCCGTAAAATGTTCCGGAAAAAATGCTACGGCCGGCCGGCACCACAGACAAAGTTGAGATAGGTAAAGATCAATATTCGATTTGACTCTCCGGGGTCTGGAAAACCCTCCCCCAAAAACCCGATGTGGAGGGTATCACAATAACTTCTTTAATGAAGTTAAAAAGGACGGAAAAATGAGAAAAACGACAGAAAATTTGGTTAAAAGAGTAAAGTTTAATTTAATTTAATTTAATAGCGTCTTTAATTTAATTTTTTTAACACAAAATTTAAACAGTTTTGGTTTTTCTTTGAATGTTTACCAAAAATTTATTTGTTTTATAATTTCTCCATCCTCAGAAAACAGTCAAGTACAATCTCATTAAAGAAATCGAACACAGCGTTTATTTTTTCACACTGTGTTCGTAAAAATTATTAAATCCTAAAAAACAGAAATAAAATTTAATTAAAAGGCGATAAGGAAAGATGAATTTAGAGTACTATAAAGGAAGCTTTAAAAGTTGTTAACATTTTCCGTAGTTAAAACGTAATAATTTTGAAAGGGTATAAACAGAAGTGTCTAAAAACGATTTTCGACGTAATAAAAAGCACTCATAAAGCCTTCTTTATAAAGTACAAAATTGAGTTTTTAAAAAAATATTTATGGTGGCAAAAGCGAGTATTCCTCTCTGTAATTTAAGGTCACATGTTAGGAGAGGAATCATATGGAAAGTGATAAATGGAATTTGAAAATTTAAAGTGAAATTCGATCTCAGCCATCATGTTTAAACATTCAAGAATGGCCAAATTGGTTATTGAAGTGAGAAATTAGCCTAGCGACATGTCATCACTATGCAAATTAGCCCTATACTAAACGCTAATCGATTTTATCGACCAAAATAATGCATATAAACGTTATGAGGAAAGAAAAAAAAAGTGGGTGGGAGGGAAAGATATTTAGGTCAATGTTGGACCCTAGAACATCGGTCGCATGTGCCATTCCGTACCCGGCCGATCACATAACTCAAAGGGGTTTTTCTATTGTAGCCTTAAACGAGGACGCTGGAAAATTTATAGGTATAGATTACACGCTACTTTCCTTATGTATACCCCGGACCCTAATATAGATGCACTATTTACAACCCCAAGCTACTCGAGTAGACCTCTGGAGAAAACCCACTCCACCACTTTTTACTTCAACTCGAAAAAAAAAAAATTCTTAAAATGTTTTAAAAACCCCAAGAAATTAAGATATAACTGGATGTTGATTAGATGGCTTAAAAAACAGCTGGTCACGATAGATTTGATTCACTTGTGACGTACTATATTGAATTTGACCGGGAAAATCATCCCTGCTGCCGCAGGGCCCATTAGTATTTTTAAACCGCCCTTTTAAGTAGATTTTCTAAAATAATTTTATAAAAAATCGCATTTTTTTCAATAATTTTTTGAGAAAATTTTAGATTTTGTTATAGTTGCGATTTTTGCAAAAATTACGATTTTAAAAAGAGTAGGGAATATAATATCAGGTAAGTGTTTTAAAAATTAAGTCGTAAGAGTACGAGTCTCTCAAAAAATCGCGAAAAAATTTTTATGACGGATTAGAGAGGGAATCGTAATTTGCCCTTCGAGTCGCCGACTCACCCAAGGTCATACGACTCAGGTGAGTCGTATACGTAGACGACTCACTTCCCAACTCCGAGTGAACGTTAGGTTATATTTTACGAAGGTTAAAGTTATCTCGTTTAGTTTCGAAAATCAACTAGTTTCTCAACCGATTGGCTAAAATCGAAGATAGAAATTGATTTCGTCCTTTTTTGAAGGATTTTGGAAGTTAAAACTAGAAAACTATCAAGAAAACTTTCACGCTAAGTGAAAATTGGCGGGAACGTTCTGGGGATAGGTAATTTCTATGTGCTGTTATAGTTAATCAGAAAAACCATGCTTAGATTCATGAATTTGCACTAGTGAGCAAATAGAAATTAATTTATTCTCTAGAGATAGAAATTGATTTCGTCCTTTTTTGAAGAATTTTGGAAGTTAAAACTAAAAAACTACGAAGAAAACTTTTACGCTACGTGAAAATTGGCGGGAACGTTCTGGGGATAGGTAATTTCTATGTGCTGTTATAGTTAATCAGAAAAACCATGCTTAGATTCATAAATTTGCTCTAGTGAGAACATTGTGAACTAACTGAGTCAGAACGACTCCCTGAAACCGGGTTATAAAGCCTCTACGAGAAGAACTTTCCCGTTTTGTGAGTCGTATACGAGAAGGCCAAATTTCGATTCGCTGAAAATCTCTATTATAGAAAATCCGATTTTTCTATTTTCAAAAATTGTCAATATTACTATCGTACCTAATCATAATCAAAATAATTATGATTACGATTATTATCTGTTTTAACGTGTTTTAATTACGAAAGAAAACCTACCGCATTATATTTTACGTTTCGTGACGTCATTAAGGTATTGAGAAATGTAATTTAGAGTCGATATTTAAGACAAAAACCAGAGACCGGAATGACAACAAAATAAGCCTTGTAATCCTCCTTAGACACGAACTTACCTACTGCGGTAAAAGCAGATCGATACGCTTTTAATTTATATGTGGTCATTTCTATTAAAAAAAAGAGATTTTTTTTCTTCAATTCTCCTGAATTTTTCACCTTTAAAGGTGCTGCTTTTATATTTTTTTCGTGATTTCAAAGACAGAAAAAGACCTTTCAAGCCCAAATAAAATGTCAGCATTTATTTCCTTCGTAACACTTCAGAAAAAAGTATGATTTATAACCTTTTTTTTCCGCTCTATTTCTTTCAGTTCGATTGAAGTTTGTTTCCGTTGTAAAATTTTCGTTATTGCTATGCTAATTAAATCATAAATTCTGCAATATTAAAGTTGGAATGTTAAAGTTATGATTTATAAGAAATTATGGTGATTCGTAATAATTAAGTTTCTGACGTTTACAGTTGAAGTTGGCCAATAGTATATCAAAGAGCATTCAGTTGTGGTTGTTAGGCGAAGAGGTGAATTTACATCGTGATTTAGATTGCACATTAGGTAGTTTAGCCAGGGCGAGATCCAAAGCAAATTTCAAGTGGGAAGACGCTCTAGGAGTTAATGAAGGAAACTGTTCAAGGCCCTAAATGAAGGAGGGAAAGCTTCGTGAAGCGACAATGACAGTCCTAACATTTACAGTGCCCGGAGCCCTGGAAGCGGATCAATATTTAAACAGCTTTTAAGTAGAAGAAGAATCAAAACTTGAGTCCGATTTAAAATGGACTTAAAAGCTGTTTTCACTGTCAGAATTAAGGAATGTCACTTTCCCCTTTGGGTAATCAGAATTTTATGACAGGTTCAAAATTCGTTCTTTTTAAGAGAAAAAAAACTGACCGATTCAATTGATGCTGAACAAAGAGCCCGTGCCGAAAGGCATCAATATGCATGACCGAAGAAAGGAAAGAGGAGGAGGGGAGTGCCTCGAATTGCAAATGACACTCTCCCGGTTAATTCCTCGTTTTTTACTCCCAGGGTCTCACTAATGGAGCGGAAGTAGTCTCTCCCTTAACAAGCCGGCTGGAAAAATACAGAGGGTTTGTTATTGGGAGCTAGAATCCACCCCTTTTTTTTATCTCTACCCTTTTTACTGTCAACATATTCCGTTTTCATTTTTTCTTTGTTTTACGCTCAATTTACGTAATTGAGTCAAATTCCAAATTTTTGGCGAAAGATATTTAAGTGTTGATGAGAGGTTATGACGGGTTTTGGAACGTTTCCAGACCACCTGCTAGATCAATCCTACATCTTTTCGTATTCAAAAATATTCTGAAGGCGATAATCAGTTTGGAGACGCACAAGATTGATTGAAAAGGGGGAAGGGTGTGAAAGGTTGCAGTTGTTCACTTTGAATAAGGGGGAATGAGAATGAGCTAAGAAGCTTACCCTCGAAGACGTCGAATGCATTGAATCACATTGTTCTATCAGATAAATGACTAACTGGGCCTACTCCCGTGAGGTTAAGCTGTAAATCAGAAGATCGCGTGCCAGCTATCAGAACCCTCTGGCCCCTATTAGCCTCCAGATATATTCAATCTCGTCTCATCATTCAAACGCCCCGAAAATTGATTATTGTTTTTCTTTAAAAAGAATATAATCAAAAAAAGAGACCTTTTTTATGGAAAAAAAAGAGGAAAAGCCGTCGGGGACACGGGACAGTAATAACCATGAGCTCTCCCACTGGAGCCCATATGGGAAATCATTCTTTAGACCCTCGGGATTTTACTTACCCCAAATGATACCTTTACCTAAGGGCACCACCTTTATATCATTTTTTTTTTCTCCGACCTACTACCGCATTAGATTTATAACTCGGATAACGTTTCGTTCAAAATATCTGAATAAATTTTACAATCAGCATCATTTTTGTAGTTGGGATTATCCTCAGGGGTGCTAACTGCAAAAAGGACACTTGGATTAGGTACTTTTTAGTCATTACCCACAAAAAACACCCCGTGTAAAAAACACCCCGCCTCGCAAAAATCCTTTTACATCAGCCGGAAAAAGTTGTGATATCAACTTCCCCGCCCTCAAATGAGCGAGAAGAGTCGATACGCCCGAGTGGTAGGTACGATGATGTGAGAAGCATGATGCTCGTGCTCCCGTTTCAATGCTCCCCTTGGCGGCATCGCGAAATGCTTTGTATCAGTGATTGCCGTTATTTATCAAGCCCTGGAACGTCCTGGAACGCTTAAGAATTACTGTGTTATCACTGAGTTCCTAACTAATCACTAGTATACACCCCATACACATACATACACATACCCCCCCCCCCGTACTCACACATGACACTACGCCTTCATCTACGTATGTCTGAGTGTTTGAATCATAACGATTTTTCCCGAAGAACGCACAGCACGTCTTAACTACGTCTCTGTAAACAAACATTTCGCGATGCCGCCAAGGGGAGCATTGAAAACGGGAGCACGAGCATCATGCTTCTCACATCATCGTACCTACCACTCGGGCGTATCGACTCTTCTCGCTCATTTGAGGGCGGGGAAGTTGATATCACAACTTTTTCCGGCTGATGTAAAAGGATTTTTGCGAGGCGGGGTGTTTTTTACACGGGGTGTTTTTTGTGGGGATATCATATCTTTTGTAGTTGAAATTCAAATGAATCGTAAAACTCCTAAAAGAACCGCGCGAAATCCGATTTGTCCGAAATCCGACCTCTGGTGTAAATCGGATGTACAGAAGGCGCCTCAGACTAACTGACGATCGAAAAATGATCACTGGTCAAATTGACCCCAAGGGGTCTGGAAGACCCATTTCCGAAATTCGACCTTATGGTGTAAATCAGGTGTACAGCCGGCGCCACAGACAGTGATCACTGGTCAAATTGACCCTGAGGGGTCTGGATGACCCATTTCCGAAATCCGTCCTCATTACTATACTCGTCCTCATTGCTAAACTCAGAAGGAAGCTCTGTGCACAATTTCAAGTCGATTGGTCTTGTCTCCAGGCTGTGTACCCGTTAAAGTGGCTAAAATTACCCTAAAATTTCAGTTTTTTGTTCCTAACTTTTTTAAAGTTAAGATTTCGGGGTAAATCTTTCAAAGGCACTGGCTCAAGTTGAAAGGAAGCTCTGTGCAAAATTTCAAGTCAATCGGTGCGCTAGGAGAGGCTGTAGCCTTGTCTAGCTGAATAAGAAGAAGAAGAAGAAGAAGAAGAAGAAGAAGAAGAAGAACACGGTAAAGGCGAAAAACCGGGTTTTCAGACTTTTATATCTCGGCTCCCTGTGGACCGATCGACTTGAAATTTTCAGCGTTTACTCATATCATATCAAGTAAATCTGTAGCAAATTTCAAGTCGATCGGTCCACAGGGAGCCGAGATCCAGATACCTGAAAAACGCAAATCGTGACGTCCAGTAAACATACACTTGGTAGGTACCGTTTTCTGACGTCTTCGGACTGGGTGTTGCTTGGCGGGGCGGAACGCTACCGCGTTCCTAGATAGAGTTCAATTTTCTTCCAGGAGATGCCTAGTGATGGATAGGGATGATCATTTTTGTAGTATGTTGGCACCCCTGAGGATAAAATTTTGTTCACAGGTTGAGAGACTCTCAACAATGAGAGTCTCTCAATGAGAGTGAACCATACAGCTGTTATTATTTATTTATTTATCCACACATGCTTACAGGCATTATACCTAAATAGCACACTACTTACAATTTTTTTAAAGGCACATTTTTAAATACAAAATAATAAATAAATAACAAACAGAATATAAAAATATGAGTACAAAATAACAAAACAATACAAAAATCTGCTAATTATCACAATTGAAATTACCTTAAAAACTAATATCACGGTTCTTATTTGAAATAAAATTGGAGTAAACCCGTTTTGAGGGAGGACAATGGCGTACCAAAAAAATCCAATTCGTACTTGTTTGATAATAAGTTAATAAGGTAAAGAACACTACCGAGAGATAGATGGCGGCCATACTCAGTCCTGTGGAAAGGAATATCGAATAAACGAGAGCTACGAAGGGATCGAGACGGAACATGGAATCCGATGAGTGCTAAAAGCTCATCACAGTGAACCTCATTATTGAGGATCTTCCATATGAAGCAAACCGATAAGTATTCCATCCTACATAGTGGGGGTAGGAGTTTGAAATGAGACCGCCATTCGTCAAGAGTTTTCGTTTCAAATGACCCCTTTCTTTCGACGAAAGCGAGATGTTTGAGTGCAGATTTCTGAACACGAACCAAAGAAGAGAACTGGCAAACATGATACGGGAACCAAACCATACAAGCGTAGTCTAGTATGCTCTGTACGTACCCGAAGTACAGGGAACGCACAACCTTTACACTCCTAAAGTCGGCAGTCGCCCTACGAATGAAACCAACCATCCTATAAGAGCGGGATAAGACGTTGTTTACATGCGCGGAGAAGGTTAATTTGTCATCAAAAATTACACCCAAGTCTCTTATAGAGGTAGCACGAGAAATCAGTTGTCCAGAGAGCGAATAATCAAATAGCAGAGGGGTACGTTTTTTAGTAAATGAAATAACCTGGCATTTCGAAATTTCCAATTTAAGACCATTCAAAGAACACCAATGCGAGAAGTCAATCAAAGCATTGTTCAGCGAGAGGCAGTCCGAAAACGAATCAATAGACGAATATAGTTTGACGTCATCGGCAAAAGCCAACATTTTAGAGGAAGGACAGCTCGAAAAAACGTCATCAAAATAGATAAGAAACAATATAGGACCCAAGTGAGACCCTTGCGGTACACCTGAGGTAATGGCTAGTTCTTCCGATATTTTATCACGAAAAACGACGTTAGACTTTCTTTCATGAAGGTATGACTGAATCCACTTTAATAGAGTACCAACAATACCTAGACGATTTAACTTAAATAGAAGCCGTTGGTGATCAACAGAATCAAACGCTTTGGCCAAATCTGTATAAATGACATCAACCTGCAAGCCATTTTCGATATTATTAACAATAAATTCACGATACAACAATAAATTAGTAGTAGTAGATTTACCAGGTACAAAGCCATGTTGCTTATCACAGATATGATTGGAGAAATGACTAGATAACATGTCGGTTAATATAGACTCAAAAACTTTAGGAACAACCGATAACTTAGATATAGGTCTGTAATTTTTGACATTAGAACGATCGCCTTTTTTATGAATAGGAATGACATAACTGATTTTCCAAATATCAGGAACAACACCCAACAAAAACGATTTTTTAAACAATATACTCAGTGGCGTTACAAGATTAAGAGCACAGTGTTTTAAATTATTGAAGGAACTTTATCTGGTCCAGGAGATCCATTTCTATCTAGGCTAGTGAGCTTATCTAATAGCACAGAATTTTCAATATCACAGAAAGAGAGGGCATCTAAAGAAGTACAGCTAAATTCACCATTAGGGTTCGACATAGGGATAGAGAAGTTCGATTTGAAGACGTCAGCAAAGGCATTGGCAACAGATAAATCATCTTTCAGGGGATTTCCAGAAGGGTCATACATAGTATGAGGGTACCCATCCTGGCTCTGCTTCGATTTCATGAAGGTCCAAATATGTTTAATATCGAAATCGATCATTTTTTCATTGCATGTAATGAAAGCATCATAATCCGTCTGAATTGATTTCTTAGCATCAGCCCTAAGCTTAGAGAAGGTTTTGTAAAGTAGCGAATTTTTCGATTTTTTAAATTCATAGTACACACGGTTCTTCCTATTTATCAATTGAACAGTCATCCTAGAAAACCACGACGGGAATCTATTGGAGGGAACAACCTTCTTAAAAGGAACACACTCCTCAAACAGTCGGTAAAGGATGGAATAAAACGACTGAACGGCATCACTGAGAGTACATTTTTCTAAAAAGGACCAGTCAATGGACAGCAAGTGTTCGTTTAACAATAGAAAATTGCATTTGAAAAAATTATATTTCCTCCCATGTGACAACGTACGACACAATTTAGGTGAAGCAGAAAACGAGCAATAAATTGAAAGAGCTGGATGATAGACATCCTCCGGCACAAGAGGCAACGTATCATGGACAACAGCAACCGACGAAACACTTGAGAATACTAGATCAAGAGTACTACCGTGTATGTTACTGACCGAGTTCATCTGATCTACCTGTAAAAGCTCAGAATAATTACGAAGATTTACTTTCGCTGCATTACCACCAGATTGAATATTATAGTCACCAGCAACGATACATTTACATATTATGCTCAGGAGTGCCAACTGCAAAAAGGCGCCAAGTTCTACGTTTGGGATACTTTTAAGTCATTATTGAGTTCGATTTTTTAACAGTCCAGGAGATGCTACGGATGGTTAGGGATGATCATTTTTGCAGTATGTTGGCACCCCTGAGGATAATATTTTGAAGGCTAATAGCGAACCATACAGCTGTTATTACCTCAGGGGTGCCAACTGCAAAAAGGAGCCAAGTTCTACGCTTGGGTAACTTTTATGTCATTATAGATTAGATTTTTTAACAGCCCAGGAGATGCTAGGGATGGTTAGGAATGATCATTTTTGTAGTAGGTTTTCACCACTGAGGATAAAAATTTGTTCATAGGTTAAGAGCGAACCGTACAGCTGTTATTATCCGCAGGGGTGCCAACTACAAAAAGGCATCTATTTGGGTTACTTTTAAGTCATTATAGAGTTCAATTTTTTAACAGTCCAGGAGATGCTAGATGCAAAATTCGATTCGACATCTTCCAGTCTTAGCGAACCAAGAGACACTAGGAGGTAAAATTAGAAGAGTCCTGCCTTCTGGCGTCTCCAAATCTTGGACTATGGCGATGACGGATCCATCGATGTCCTTCCCAATTGCCTCTTTTCTGCGTGTTCAGCGTGTACCCTCAGGCTTGGCAAATGCCATGTCGCATAAGAAGCCAAGAGAACATCTGCAAAACGGCATTCAAGAATTCCGTCTTTTTACTTCAAGCACTAAAGTTGTTAAAATCAAAACTTTTCTAAACAAAGATGTGGGAAACAATCCAGGATAGTAAATAACGGGAGGGTCTGACCCTTTCTGTTTGCCTATTATAAACTTACTAAACTTCCCCTCCCTTGTTTAAGTTCGGAAAAGTAGTCCTAGGTGGAAGTTTATTTAATTGAATCAGCACTACACGTTGGAAAACGGGTTGACGCCCCGGCCAACTTATTAGGACAATATTGACCTTTCACTTTAACTTTCCATGCATGCTTATTTACATACAATTACGGTAAAAACGTCCGAATTAGAAAAGATTTTTTTATGCTGTTTGAATCTGAATAAATGTCATTGGCACCCGGCCGAAAGATAAAACGATCTTATCTAAGCAAAAATTGCATCAGTCATTCACTTTTATCTCTCAACGTTGGCCACTCGCCAGACTTATATTGACATTATATTTGTTTTTTTAAATGTATATATTTGAAACCTGTATCAATATAAATCATTTTGAGAATCCTTTTATTAATCTATAAATTTGTTCAATATATCAGCTTTCAGCGCCTTTATAAAATTATAACGTTAAAAAACAAAGATACGATGAAAACGAGGTTATATCAATGTGTACTTTTAAACGATAAAAATGTTTAAGCTGGGGCGTGTTTGTTATTAAGGTAAACTAGAAAGTCTACTTTATCGATCAGTGCTAACGGTATGGACGATTATCTCTTGTGCTGAATAAGCGGACTAAAAGGGGGGAAGCTTGATAACGCTATCATGCATCTGTTTAATAGAAAAAAAGGTTATTTTTATTTTTAAAAAAAGGTGCTTTTGCGAAAATTCACCAATTAAGGCTTATGCAAGACTTCACTAAGTTTGGACGTTTTAGTGCAACACTTAGATCCAGGCTTTAATATCGTCCTAACACGGGTCCGAACCCATTTACTCGAAAACTTAAGTCCACGGCACCGGGATTTGTATATAAAACAAAACTTTACACGAAATAGAAACAATTAACGTTCGTGATTAATTGTCCGAAAGCGTCCGCTTTTGTATGATTAATTTCGGGAGGGTGTTACGCAGTTAATTATCACGTAAGGATATTATATTAATTATTATAGTCCCAAAGCTCCATTTACAATTGGAACTGGGACTGAGGGAGAGCCCCTCTAATCCGAGGTAATGAATGGCCTTCTAATATTAATATCCCGTGGACAGTTAGAGAGATAATACCCGATTTAGATATAGTATAATCACAAATTTGTTTCTATCAAAAGCAGAATATATTTTATGGAAATTTGGTAGGAGGCTGGACTTTGGTCGATAAAACATCATTCTCTTTTGGTCAGAGAGCAGAAAACGCAAGGGTGTAGAGTGGAAGTCAGAATACCGGTCGATCTGATATCTTCCACCCTATTGGTCGAACAGCTGAAGATGCTTGGAGATAACATCTATCGAATTATTCTCGCATTATTTGTGGTTCAAGAGCAGGAGGCGATAGGAGCCAACATAGAATGCATCGATCATAGAGGGTCGATCTGACATCTTTTCCCTGGCAGGAGATGCCAGGAGGAAGAAGCTAGAGGCAGGATACATGTAGATCCCACTTATTCTAATCTTCGTGGTCCTTGAGGAGGATATGCTAGAAAGAATGGTAAGAAGCAGGATACTGGTCCATCCAATATCACCTTTCCATTGGTCCGACAGCAGAAGACGCTAACAGACTGGATACTGTTCGATCGGAAATCTTCTTCACATCTTATTTGTGGCCCAAGAGCAGGAGGCGATAGGAGCAAAGATAGAAGGCATCGATCATAGAAGGGCGATCTGATATCATTTCCCTAGTAGTCCAAAAGCAGGAGATGCTAGAAGGAAAAAGTAAGAGGCTACTGGTAGATCCGAGTTATTCGATCTTCGTGGTCCACGAGGAGGGGGCACTAAAAGGAAGGGTAGAAGCAGGATACTGGTCCAACCAATATCTCCTTTCTATTGGTCCAAAAGCCGAAGACGCTAACAGACAGGATATTGGTATATCGGATATGATTCTCCCTTAGAGTGGTCCAAATGCTACTGACGCTAGAAGCCAGGAAATCTTCTTCCGGTGGTCTAAGAGCAGGGGGCGCTAGAAGGCATCCTATTCAGCACAGCACTCTTTGATCCATTTTGAACAGTGGCAATTGAAGATCATAGCCATGTTTTAAGATAATATACAGGGTGAACCACGAACACACCTCTGTAACTAGAAAGATTTAAGACAGCTTTTCCCACCCCTGAAAGTGGAGAAATAACTGCAGATTAACAGGTCCGGTTTTCTAAGCTACATCAGACTTTTTTGGATTTTGGGCCTCAGTTATGCAGACCTGTGAAACTGATTGGTTGTGCGGGTCAAGAGCTACCCCTACAGCATCAAAATTAAAATGCCTTTTATAGTCCTTGGTTTCCTCAGCAGACTAAACTCAAAAGTGATTAGTACGGCGTTTTAAGCGGTCATTATTAATTCGACGACTTTCCAAAACCTTCCAAAATATAGAGGGATAACCTGCCTCTCTCCCTAAGTTTGCCAAGGGCACTTTGCGGGACCGAGCCGGCAGTTCTGAAACTAAACCGAACTCCTTCCACCCGCACCCAGTACAGTTATTAAGGGGCAATTTTCCATTAAACTCTCGTACAGACTGGAAACCCCTCCCTTCCGCGATCCTCAAACCATGTACCCTCCTTCCCTTCATCAAACCTCTCTACATCTTCCAAAGGTTTACCCTCCTTTGAAACTAATGTGAAATTGTTTTAATTGGCAAACCCGCATCGTTAAAATCCCACTTCTCTCAGTTAAATAAGCCGGAAAACTCCATATTAGGAAAACATTGAGATAATTATTACTTTTCAATTTCTCATTTCTCTGAAGAAATATATAGAACTTAGGAAACTCGATCGCTGCATTGCAGAGGGATAGGCGAGTAAATGATAGTGAACGTTCCCTTAATCTAATCATACCCAATTGAATTATTGATTTTGACCACGCACAGCAAAAATATGATATACCTACATTTTTTACATCACAATTTTAAAGTTTTTCATAGTTCTTAAGAAAGGAAAAATTTCTTTCTGCTGAATGACATAAGGTTCTTGTATGTACATGACATATAAGGAGTGCCTTTATTTGTAAGGGTGTAACGTGTTTATTTCCGTTCTGAGACCTACAAAAAAGGGGGGACCTTTTTAAATTGAACCGCAATACACATTTTCCTTGTATTTGCCCTCGACGACGTGGTAGGATCGCCTCTTTTGTAAATTCTATTTATTCGACCATGAACGGTTGTCGGAAATTTTTTTTCCCTGTTGCTGAAAAGAGAAAACCAGCCCTCTTTTATGCCTGTTATGTAAATGCCCATTTCTATCCGAGAGGGTATTGGTTTGATTATACTTTATTCTCTTTTTATATTCGCCTATGTACTGTTTACACTAAAATTTCATATTTTTTGCACTACGATTTTATTTCGTTCATTCCAAACAAAGGAAAAAACTATTATTTTTTTATATTTTATATAAAGATATGGTGGAAGGGGAGGAGAGATTGACTATATGATAGATGATGGAATTTTGCTTTTAGCTTTTAGAACTGATTGGATATTAATTGAAGAGCCTATTTTGAAGGTGGTAACGCTCCCAAGGTCAAGTCTAAAAAGGTCATCAAACGACGATGAATTCAGGCAGTGCAGAACCAAAGACTGTATTCTTGTACATTTAGGTCTGCTGGACATTAGAAACTCCGCAATCGCTGGAGGACAACTTCTGCTTTTTGGAGCAGAAGGAATCCGTGGAGTTTTTCCCTTACTTCGAAGGAAAAGACGATGCTCATGGGCTTTAGAGGAAGAAAAACCCGATGAACGATTCTTTCAGCCTCTGGAGGCTCATCAAAAGCATGCGAATATGCAGAGAGCTATTGCACAGCTAAAAGCCCGCAAGACAGACCCAAAAGCGATCAATGTTCATCTGAATATTTTGTACAAACTTATAGGCTTTAGGGGAAGAAAAACTCAGCGCGTTGAATAATCCTTTATAGCCTCTGGAGGCTCATCAAAACCATGCGGATATGCAGAAAGCTATTGCTCACCAAGAAGCCTGCACGACAGACCCAAAAGCGATCAATGTGCATCTGATTGTTTTGTAGAAACTTATAGGCTTTAGGGGAAGAAAAACCCATCGCATTGAACGATTCTTTCCAGCCTCTGGAGGCTCATCAAAAGCATGCGGATATACAGAGAGCTATAGTTCAGCTAGAAGCCCGCACGTCAGACCCAAAAGCGATGTGCATCTGATTATTTTGTACAAACTTTTAGGCTTCATTAAAGGATAGAGGGTGAATTAAAGAATCTCTCGCTTTTATTATTACATCTCTTACAAGACTCCTGTTTATTTATTCATCCCCGAGGGAGGGAATTTCTACCTTTTTTATAACATCCGTTTTTGAAGGGTAGGCAGTAAAATGTAAACATTAGAAATTAAGTGCTGATCTTCCATTTTCGTGTTTTTTCCCGCCATATATTCATAATTGTTACTCTTTTTTTTTTTACAAATTACAGTGTTGCGCTTCTTTGAAAAATTTGCGGAGACCTGGGGGTGATAAGTAAATGGAGATTCACTGGAGCTAAACTTATGTTGAACATCACTTTTTCTATAAATGCAAAAATGGAAATTCAATAACTGAAATATTCATGGAACGGGCTTAAAAGTTGGGTATGAATCAACACGTAAAAATCAATGATCTTCTCAACGGTTGAGTTGGTATTCAAACTTTCGAGGAAATGAATAATGAAAGTTGGACGAGCTTTTGTACTAAGCGGATCTGCCCGTACACATTACAACTTTGTCCTCGCGTGTTTCTATCTAGTTAGAATAATTATTGGAGTTCCGATGATGTTCCAGACTTTAGCCTGGATCTGTCATATAATTTAATGTCACGAAAACGTAAAATGCGGTATTTCTTTATTAAAACGAGTGACGTATTTGATGTTGAAACATTTCCGATTAAGGATCAGTATTAATGCCAAGGGAGAAACGACAAAATGTCATCTTATTATTACCCCTAGAGAGTCTTGGCAGACTCATTAGGGACTAATAATACAACTTTAATGGAGGCCTTCGCTTCCTCACCTCTTACTCGCGCCGGATTGTCACCTGTTAGTGACAAGAAGTTTATCCCGGATTCGGGGATGGGAAGGTAAAGCTACTCGTTAAACACACTTGCCTTTCCCATTATTAACAGAGGTCCCCCTTCCTTTCTTCGACGTCGGCAATCTGTTGCCTTCCTCGCCATTTACCAGTGGAACTCTGGAGGACTCTAGCCAACAGTCTTCGATCAGGGATTAATCGCTTAGAAGAAAGATAAACCCCCCCCGTCTCTAATCCGTTCCTTTCTACTACAAGCGACAGAAATCTTGTTTTTGTATAAAGTTTCATTTTTACCATCCTCCCCCGTTAATAAAAAGCCAAACTGGTGGCAGCGATCTAAAACTCAGAACCCATTCTTAAGCTATAAAGTAAGAAACTTATATAAGAACTTATCTTTTGTTTAACTTAAATTGAAATTAAACTGAAAATGTGCTAAAGTTAATCAGAAGACAAGAAATTCATTGCTGTACTTCTTCCGCTGTATTACAAGCTCTATAATTTTGTTAACAAGGTGTGTGTTCTCTCGAGGGGAAGGAGTTTGCGGTTTTAATTTAGAACAGTTATGTCAAACTCTTTACACCCCTTTGTAACCTAGTTTTGAATTTACACTCAAATGTGTTTTAGTTTAAAAAAAAGGAAGAGAAAATCGCTTTTTAGTAATTATCGTTGACAGGTTTTACCCGCGTTTCCCCCTTCGCTTCCACAACGGTTGTTACGTAGAGAGGACAACGGGTGAAATTAGCAACTTACACGCATGGAATTACATACAACCGACCCTCGATTAAGTCACTTGTTTCGAGTACCTAAATCACTAATCCCTAGACTGTCCGATGTTGAAAATACTGAAATACTCACCAAACTGGAAAATCGACTTACCTAAAACAAAAAAACAAAAAGTTTTATAAAGATTGGGTATAAAAAAAGAGTGATTGGTAAGCTATCAGAATCCAATCTGTTTGTTGGCCGTCCTGATTTGGCAGTTGTGAGAAATCTATATTGAATGAGAGTGGCAGGTGTCCATCTGGTACTACATGCGACTTGGACGAAAAAAAATACAAAAAAGAAAGTAGAGGACAAAGCGAGAGAGAAAAAAAAAGGAAATCCTTTTTTTTCACAACCCTCTCGTGAAAATGGACCCTTTTACGTCAGCAGATTCGAAATTGTTCCTTTTTCTTTCATATCAGCTCTTTTTCCAGAGCACTTAGATTTTTATTGGTTTTATTTTAATTGATAATTAAGTAATCGGAATCGACGTTGATAAATGAGCCACCAGGGAAACTTCCCTCCCCCCTCCGCTTTTCGGGAAAGTAGAGGTTGATCTCTCGATTTACATGATCTGAACAGAGATCGGTTGTTTAATTATTAATCGATCCGCTAGAGAGGGTCTGGAAGCTCCGACCTTCCTATGACATTTAATGAATTATCCGAGTTGATTGCGATTGTTCAGGGAAATCCTCATTAATGATTAATGGTTAACAGATACATTGAATAATCCTGAAATATGAATAATGATTTTATACCTATATTATATTTTGCAGCAAAAAAGTATGTTCTAAATTCAAAGTAAAATAACGATCTCTACTGTGTACGGTAATATTTTAATACTTTTTCCTAAAACTCCAATTAACCGGTCTAAATTGAGAGTTAAATCACTGATTGACCGTTAAACAAATTGTTTGATGTGTGCTGGGTTGGGTGGGGGGAGCATGACGTCATGGGAGTCGTCCCGCTAAGTGTTTTTTCATTTCCTGGAACCTTAGATTTTACTCAGATTTTTAACATTACACTCCAATGACGTTACGACCCCCCACCCTAGATTAACTCCAATTAACCGGTATAAATTGACAGTTAAATCACTGATAGTCCGTTAAACAGTTTTTTGATGTGTGATGGGTTGGGTGGGGGAGTATGACGTCATCGGAGTCATCCCGCTAAGTGTTTTCTCACTTCCCGGAACCTTGGATTTTACTCAGATTCTTAACTTAACACTCCAATGACGTTACGATCCAAATTAACCGGTCTAAATCGTGATTGACAGCTAAGTCACTAATTGACCGTTAAACAGTTTGTTTGATGTGTGCTGGGTTGGGGGGGGAGCATGACGTCATGGGAGCCGTCCCGCTAAGCGTTTTTTCACTTCCGGGAACCTTAGATTTTCTCATATTTTTAACTTTGCAATCCAATGACGTTACGATCCCAATTAACCTATCAAAATCGTGATTGACAGCTAAATCACTGATTGACCGTTAAACAGTTTGTTCGATGTGTGCTGTGTTGGGTGGGAGGATGACGTCGTGGGAGTCGTCCCGCTAAGTGTTTTCTCACCGTAACCTTATATTTTACTCAGGTTTTTAACTTTTCACTCCAATGGCGTTACGATCCCCCTCCCTTCCACATTTGGAATCTGGCGAGTGGGGGAGCGTGACGTCATTGGAGTGTCCCCACTTTCCACTTAATGCTTCCTCACTTCCCTTTCGCTACATCGCATCCTGGAATAGCCGCTTTAAACTATCTTAACTGAGGATTATGGAGTCGTCCAGCTAAGTGTTTTCTCACTTTCCGGAACCTTAGATTTTACTCAGATTTTTAGACTCCAATGACGTTACGATCCCCCACCATTCCACATAAAAGTTGGAGTCTGGCGAGTGGGGGAGCGTGACGTCATTGGAGTGTCCCCAATTCCCGTTTATTGCATCCTCACTTCCCTCTCGCTACATTGCTGGAATAGCCGCTTTAAACTATCTTAACTGTGGATTAGTGAAACTAAAAATGAATAAGAAAAATCAACGTTTACCTACGTTTATAAATAATGTAGAAACTTTATTTTAAACTAAATGTAACTAAAATGTCATTTCAAGAATTGGATAACAAAGGTTTCTGATATTGTGTAAAATGTCACTTTTGCGTTTGAAAGGGATCGATGTTTCTTTTCAAAGGTTTTGTATTTTCAATTTCTGATAGGAAGGGGGGTTTCAAAGTGGGAGAGACCCGTTATAGAATCGCGTTATTGGAATGACACCTTGTTTCCGCTCTTCTTCTTATCTTGTCCGAGAAGGAAATGCAATGTGATGGCTTTTCCAAGAATGTAGAACGCAAGAAAATATAAGGAAACACAGATTTTTCTTGTCAAGATCGATTAGTTCACGTCCCTACGATTCGAAATCCTAATAAATTTCACATGTCTCCTAACTACCTGGATCTCGACCAAATACCGTTTTATTTCTTATCCGGCATAAATAAACACGTAAGATCGCAACGGGAGAAAACAGGAAAGTAATTTTATTTTTTTCAATTGTAGATAAAAGTAGTACAGAAATGACGACAGGTATAAACACGCCAACTAACGTGTCCCTACTGCATTAGCGACCCTTCTGTCTTTAATCGCATACCCCGAGGCCTCAACTAATTGATCAACCCTTAAGTACATTGATACGGCCTTTATTTTTAAATTCTAAAAATAAAAAATCAGAATTTAAGTGCCCTAAGCCAAGATAGGAAATATTTTATTTTTAACTTCCTTAAAGAAGTTATTGTGATACCCACGTCGTCGGGTTTTTGAGGATGGGTCTTCCAGACCCCGGAGGGTCATATCGAATATGGATCTACACCGATCTCAACTTTGTCTGTAATGCCGGCAGGCCGTAGCAATTTTTTCCAAAACACTTTACGGCCACAGTTTTCAACCGATTTTCACCAAATTTTCACACAAACTTTAGCCGGTGAAGAAGATTGTAAGGAGGGCGATTTTTGAATTTCGAAAAAATGGCGGAGATATGGCTGTTTGAAATTTTAAAAAATTCGCTGCGGCCGAACCGTTAATCCGATTTTCACCACATTTTCACCAATTACTCCTTATATTTTGAAAGAATTTTTGGTGTAAAAAAATTGCCACTTTTTAATTATTATTTTTTTTTTAGTAGGGAGAAATTTCGTACTTCTACCCATTAAGAGAGGCTCATCCGTAGGCCAAAGAGCCCATTATTTTTACCTTGACACTTAAAAAATTTTTCAAAAAAAAAAAAGAATTTAGAAAATTAAAAAAAAAACTTCCTCCTCCATTATACTTCCTCTCCCTTATAGTTCCCCCTCCTTCATACTTCCCCCTCTGTTATACTTCCCCTGACTTATACTTCCGTCCTCTGTTATACTACCCCTCCTATATACTTCCCCTCCGTTGTACGTCCCCTCCGTTATCTTTCCCCTCCGATATACATACTTCCCCCTCCTGAATTGTTACTTCTCTTTAAGGAAGTTTTCGTTGGAAGCTCTTCAAACAAGTACTTTTAAATACCTATAGCTACATGAAAAAACACTTTAAGCACACTAAGATGTAAAAATAAACAAATCTTTTTCGCTTAAGGTTGTTTTTGCATTTTCATTTATTGCACAATCTAGTTTCCTTTAAAATTTAATTTTACTCAAGCTCTTAGGGTGTAAAACTTTATTTATTTTCATGATTGGTTTCCTAGGTGGCTCTCAATATTTTATAAAGACGAAAGTAAAATCGAAAAAAAGATAAAAAAGCGTTTTAGTGAAGAGTAATTTAGGAAGAATATTTAAAGAAGTTTAAATGGACGAATTTTAGGGAAAAGGGGTTGTTTTGAGAACTTATCTCAATATAAATAGGTTCTCCCTTGCTTCTTATTATGCTAAACGGTCTGACTACATTTTGCAAGTGATCAAGACCTTATTTGTATTCTGACGTCATGTTAATATTAATGATGTTTACATTTTGTGAAAAAATAGCAATTAAAAACGATCTGGTTTAATGCGGCGATAAATCTGGAAGTTTCTTTCCTTGAACGTCGGCTTTCTAATCAGAAAAGCTTAACTCCTGGGTTTTAAGCCATTGTTCACTACGCTGTCTCGACAAAGTACGTTAATAATTTAAACTTATCTACTTAATATCGTGAAGGGAAGAAAACCCCCCTCGACCTCTCACAGTCCTCCCATCATCCGCGGCATTGTTATAACCGACTTAAGTCGACTAAGAGGATTTAAGGATGTTTCCCAAAATACGCCAAAAAAACACTTTTCTCCTTCACCTATCGGCACAAGGTGTTTTCGTCTAAAAATTTTGTTTTAAAATAAAAACGTAAAGATTAATACAGGAAAAAAGGGAAAGGGTATTAATATTGGGTTGGACGGAATTTAGTGATTGGAGGTGACGGCCATACGTAAATCTAATTTATTCGTCAATGGTAAGCTTCACGAATCAATGCTTCCATTCCTCAATTACATCCGACCCATTTTATATATAAAATATTCAGGGGAGCAAACCCTGGCTCTGATCTTGTTATGGAAAACGCCGATTTCACTCACGCTGAACCGGCTTTTTCGGAAAAGCTTTTTAGATTTCGCAGTTCGATTTTCGATTTTGGAAATCGATCGGAAAAGCGAAGGCAAGACCGATTTTAGAGCTTCCATTGTAAGCCTACTCTCTCGAACAATTTATGTCCGTTTGCATAGAAAAATTTGCATCAAACTCCTCCTATCCCAGATAACGGCTATCCGGAAATCGGGCTGTCCTCCTTCGGAATCCCTTCTCTAGCGACCTTCTCTGCCTTTTTCAGCGGAGGGATGAGGCGACCTCACCGCTGTGACAGTCTACCACTGTCCCTCCAAGTTGGGGAAATCCCATTTTCCACACCTACCCACACCCATCATTTTCCTATCAGCCATCTAGGGAGAAGCCCTCCTCACATATGTTGGTACCGGACACCAGATCAAGATCCCCTCAGGCAACGGGAACGTAGAGGCTTCCGGAGCAGTGAATTACTAGTGAACTACGGGATAGTTAGAATGATGCAACTGCATCCATGAGCTAGTGGTAATAGTGGGGAAGAACGTTCTTCTCCTAAGGTTATCGAGGAGAACCGTAAATGATTGTACGATTGTGATAAGAATGGCGGTTACTAGAATTCCCACACACCAAAAAGAAAAGAAATTTACATTTCAATTTTTATTGCTTGTGTATTATGCGAGGGGGTTGATTTAACTATCAAACAATTAAACAATAATAGAGGAAGAAATGACTGTGATAATGGGTATCTCATGATGCGTTTCGGCTTAAAAAGCCTCGTCAGGTGAGCTATTCCCTCTATCACAATCATTTCTATCTTTTCACTGTGAACCTATCTCAGAGAGATTTGTGGATAAAGCGGGAAGCCGGAAACAAACAGTCTCCCTAAAGCTCACCGCCGCCACCGTTCTCCGAGAGATAGAGCCACTCACTAAAGCTACAGTGAAAAGATAGAAATGATAGTGATAGAGGGAGTAGCTCACCTGACGAGGCTTTTTAAGCCGAAACGCGTCGTGAGATACCCGTTATCACAGTAATTTCTTCCTCTATTATTGGTTAATTGTTTGATAGAAAAAAAAGAGAAGAAATCTAGCTGAAAAATGAACCACTGGTTTCTCGGCTAGAGAATAAGGGAAAGTCCCAAAAATTAGGTTTCATTTGCGTTGACAATCGCCTGAAAAAGTCGCTGATTTAAAGTGGAAATTAGATTCGGGTGTGAGGACGTTAGAACAGAAAGTTAATGGTAGGGTGAGAAATTTCACAATCGGGACAAAAGCAGCTTGACGGTACAGGGAGAGGGTAGCCTGGGTAAAAGGTGGAAATTTGAGATTTCCGCCTGACAGCCTCGGGGGTTCTTAACTTTGGCCGACTCAGCGGGAAATCAATATGATGAATCTCAACATTCTAATCAGTTTATGAGAGAGAGAGGGTGAGAGGATGAGTAAGAAGGGGAAGTTGAGGCTTAGAAAGATCTCTTTTCATACCGTTTGCTGACTCCAGCTTTTCACTATTTTCCTCTTTTTATTAACCTGATAAGACGAGTTTTTTCCACCGACCTATTCACTTTTTCTTTTTTTATCTCCGGAAAAAATCTTTTTTTAAATTATCATTTTAAATAATTACTTTTTTCCTTCAAAGAGATAAATTAAAAAAATGTTGTCACGGGTCCAGAAGGGAGAATATCGACGAATTAAAGTGTAAACCCTACAAATGGACTTGTTTTTATCCGGATACTTAAAGCTTTTACTTCCAGACCGTTTATTTTTTTGGGCTGTTAAACCTGAGATGTTTATAGTGGGGCTCCTCCGACAATAAAAAAACTACATAGTGGACTTTCTGTATAATCACGAGGGTTCCAAGGGAAAAAAGAGAGTTTCTAGATTGAAATTGGGGTTTGGGAGAAGGTACGCGCTAACCCTAAAGGAATAAAGGAAAAACCAGATACGTCCCAAGGGTTTTGACCCCCAAGTCAATATGCAACCAATCTTCGAGGCCAAGGGACGAAAAAAGGCATAAATAAACATAGAACACATAATCGAATCCGACAAAAACAAGCCTTTGAATGACCGAAATTCTGTTTAGCTATTTTTTTGCCTCCCTCGAAAGGTCAGACCGCTGTACGAAGAAAAAAATTAATGACGGCCACAGACTATCTGGTTTTGCCTGGAGCACCTGATAATGTTTGTCGCGATTTGATGGCCTCTTTGGCGACCTGAAGAAAATTCGATCAGTTCGACCTCTCGGAAAACTGAACAGTTCTCAAGGTCCTTTACTCCTTCACCTCTTGGGCTAGCTGCTCAGGAGAACCTGTCATGTCGATCTGATAGTCTCTGCCAACTTAAGTCTTTTGAGGCCATCAAAATGCTGCCTTCATAGGTGGGTAAGCAAAACTGTTCAGGCGAACCTGTCAGGTCACCTCATTGTCTGTGGCCAACTTAAAGTCTTTTGAGGCCTTCAAAGTGCTGCCTTCATAGGTGCTCGGTGGGTGAGCAACACTGATCAGGAAAACCTGTCATGTTGACCTGATGGTCTGTGGCGAACTTAAGCCTTTTGAGGCCATCAAAATGCTGCCTTCATAGGTGGGTAGGCAAAACTGTTCAGGTGAACCTGTCAGGTTGACCCTATAGTCTGTGGCCAACTTAATGTCTTTTGAGGCCATCAAAACGCTGCCTTCATAGCTGGGTGAGCAAAACTGTTCAGGCGAACCTGTCAGGTTGACCTTATAGTCTGTGGCCGACTTAAGTCTTTTTAGGCCATCAAAATGCTGCCTTCATAGGTGCACGGTGGGTGAGAAAACTGTTCAGGCGAACCTGTCAGGTCGACCTGTGTCTGTGGCCAACTTAAGTCTCTAAGGCCATCAAAAGCCGTCATAAGTGCTCGTTGGGCGAGATGCTTCTTTTACTCAAAAAAGACCTTGTTCACAGGATTTCATCGCTTTTTCCGTCAACATCTCTATCATAAAAGAAACTTCAACCACTTTATCAGAACTCCCCCATTTCCCTGAATAAATCCCAACTCCTCCAGAACCTGTCATTGGCACAACCTCATCAGAAAGAATCTTAACCTATAAAATCCATACAATTTTTTTTCTTGCAATATAAAAGGTGCAAACATATGTTTCTTGTTCGATAAGGATATAAAAGGGGAGAGAAAAGTAGTTTTTTTTGCTCCCTTCGGAAACATCCAAATATATGCGTATGACCATTATTGGCCCCCAAGGGATCTCTATGTGATACTAGGGGTTCTTTTCCACGGATTTATAAAAAGATTCTTTTATTCTTTCTAATTTAATTAAATTTCGTGCTAATTAGTGAACGTTTATATGGATGAAAACAGATCTTTTATCACTTTTAAACAATTAAATTCTAACATGACGGCTGCGAGGAAAAAAAAACCCTTCCTCTTTTTTTTATCCCTTATACCTTCCCATCCTGAAGCCCTATTATTTCTTTAACGTCGGAAAATGAAAAGACCCCCCAATTAGTGAACTTTTAATTGGTAAAGGGATACCGGAAAAGAAGGATGTAAGGTAATACAACGCTTTGCTCCAAGCAGCCTGTAAACATATCAAAACCTAACGTTTGTAGTGAAAAGAAGGGGAGAAAATTCGTTTGTAGGTATACTGTTGGGGATTTTAATTATATTTTTGAAAAGAAAAATCTTAAAAATTTTCAAAATACGAAAGCTAAGGCGAGTAATCCTCGATTTTCCATCCAAAAACGATTTTGGTTTATTATAAAATTCCTGCTTTGCGGATTTGAAGAGGGGTGATTAGATTGGTTTATAAGGTAAAGGTGGATTGAACGTCCAAACAGCAATCAGTGGACTGATTGTGGGCAGACAGTCAATGGACTGTTGATGAATACTAAGACAGGGCTATAGGATTTACCTGTTCATATTTCTCTATACAAAGGAACCACCTAAAACTGAAGAGACCCCAATTAGAGGAAACCTCGTATATGCGGTGAACCCTTAGAGCTGCTTCAAACCTATTCATTTCAAAATTAGAAAAAAGGCTTTATATTTTTTTTTCTTTGGGGTAAAAGTATCAATAAAGCGTTAATCAGTCGTTGGGAGGTCGTCCTGTGCACACAACGACTCCGATATGACGTCATCTTCCCTCCACCGTAATCCATCAGAGGGTTATATCAACAATAACCAAAAGTTAATATTTACTTTACCATATTGAATCGTGAGGGCTTTGAAAGTTCAATAAACTGAAAAGGATTCATTTGTAACGTCAATTTTCCCCTCCTTTTACTTAAAACGTTCTTAAGAAGTTGAAGATTTAAACAGAAAATGGGCAATTTTCACAACTTTTAGACTCTAATTGCTTCTCGAAGATTTATCAATTTTTTTTAACTTGTCATATTTTGCGAGGTGGAAACTTTTGAGGATAAGACGAAGATTTTCGTCGACAATGAGGTAATTCGCCGGAGGAGTTACTTTTTAGAGTAAAAGTTTACTTGAACAAGTTGCAAGCTTAAGGGCGACTTTGATTTTTTTCATTCTAATGGAAATAACGAAGGAAAAATAATGACCCTGCGGTAGCAGGGACTAAAAGGTAGATTTCTTTTCATGATTAAAATTAAATGTATAACACAAAATATATAATTATGTTATAAAAATGATGATAATTATAAGAAAAATTGCGCCACTGAGCCCCTAGAAAAACATCTGATAATTTTATTAATAAAATATTTAATAATTTCCCGGTATAAATTCAAATTTTTTTAAAGTTTAGCTAGTTCAATATTTTGCGCCTGGCTCGTCCAAACCTGCTTTAATTAATTTTTTACACGCCCTCGCAGAGGTCTTAAAGTTTTTTTTTTGCAAAAGGACTAGGATTTCAATAGAAAATGCCAATTTTGTCTTTTAAGCCCTAAGTAAAGTAGGTGAATCGCTGGTCCGATTTCAGCCATTAACGAACTCGTCCGAGCTATTGAGATAAAAACTCTAAATACCGGATATCGTCACCCTCACATTAAAATTGCTCCAGTTATCGTGCTATATATACATATGTATATATAAACTTGGTACATTACAATAGGTAGATTTTTGAAGAAAAGAAATCTACCTAAAAATGTTCTAACAAATTAAGAAAAATTTTATGAAAATAATCACGTAATTGGAAGAAATCATTCAAATGTTAAGTTATAATAACGTTTTTATAAATTTTTTAAATAATTTTTTTAGGTGCAGTTGTAGCGTTTTCCTGTTCAGCACGATCAGTAAATCCTATTTTGCTCCTTTTGATTATTCCGCGTGTGATGGATTAAAGCTTAATTATGTGGGTAATATACGGGTAGCGGATTATTAAAAAAATTAATTTTTTTCCCCGGTGTACTCTTCGTTTTTTAAGGCTAAATATACTTTTTTAGGCTAGTTCCCTCGGTTTCCTTGATTAGAAGACTCCCCCCCCCCTTCCCCCTCTTTTTGAGAGTTTTCTTGGGAGAAAAAACCTCTGCGAAACCCATTTTTTAGGGGGCACACAACTCGTCCGAAAGTATTCTCATCCTAAAGTATTCTCGTCCTAAAAATAATAGAAAAAGAAAAATATAAACTGTATTCTCGTCCGAAAGGATTCTCGTCCTAACAGGCTAAGCCCCTTTTTAGGACGAGATGACAGTAGGACGAGAAGACATTCGGACGAGATGATTTATATTTTATTAGAGTATAATATTTAAACAATATTGTATACAAATTGAAATCCACATGTCCGAATGTTTTCTCGTCCTACTGTCTTCACGTCCTAAAAAGGGGCGTAGCCTGTTAGGACGAGAATACTTTCGGACGAAAATACAGTTTATATTTTTTCTTTTTCTTTTTCTATTATTTTTAGGACGAGAATACTTTCGGATGAGATGTGTGCCCCCAAAAATTGAAATCCACTCGTCCGAATGTCTTCTCGTCCTACTGTCATCTCGTCCTAAAAGTGGCGTTGCCTGTTAGGACGAGAATACAGTTTATATTTTCCTTTTTCTATTATTTTTAGGACGAGAATACTTTCGGACGAGATGTAGGCACTCATTTTTTAAAAGTATTTATAAATTTTCCACCGGAGAAATCGCCTTTTACAAATGGTCGGCGTTTCCTACAGTTTTTATCCTAAAAATTTCATTTTAAAGTGATATTTTTGTGCAGTATTCCTCACATTTTCGTTCTTTTTTAGTCATTAGGATGAGAAAAATCTTTTTGTGTGGGTGTTTTTGCCAATATTTCGATGAAGAATCCGTTTTTTTTCTGATTTAAGGTGGAACAATCCGATCGAGTCCGTTCTATTTGGAAGGTATCTATAATAGTTTTTTCTATTGTTAACTCAATTTCAACTCTAGCTTTTTCTGAGAGATGTTCAGAATGTACAAAAAATGCCATGAATATTGAATTTTATTTATAGGTATATTTTGTATGAAGAAAGCGACAGAGGTAGCAAGGGGGTTTTAAGTTTTTCATTCTCCTGCTTTCTTCCAAGTACAAGTTGTAACAGGATTTTCACCCGGGTGGTGAATATAAAGTTGAGCCCTGTCCGTAGGTTAACTCGAGGGCCGAGAAAGTGAAGGAAAAGGAGTGGTAGGTGGGGAGGAAAAAATGTATTACGAAGGCGGTACAAGTTAAGGGGGAAAGAGGAAAAAGTACTCAAGAAACGAAGGGAGAAGGCCCAGGGGGAGCGGGAAGGTCTGTCAAAGTTAAAACCCGAGTATGTGACAAGAAGACAGTGCAATATTCCCTCGAGGGCCCCCCCACGACTTGAAATAATAAGACCTCTTTATGACAGGCCTCCATCTCATTAAATTACAATTTTTAATTTTTATAACTTACATTTCATTTTTATAGGTGTTGTTATTGTTGTTGTTGTTATTGTTGATTATGTGGTTGTTTATAACTCGCTGTGTCGACTCGGAGCCGTTGTTGCTATGCGGAGATATTTTCCCGGCCAGCGTGTTGAGCGTTTGGAGCATCTTAACTGATACAACGCTGAAAAAAAAAATAAATAAATAAATACAACAAAACTTATCACACACAAAAATAAGGTAGAGTCAATAAATAGCGAAAAAAATGAAATTAAAATGCTACTTTGTGAGAGACTTTGAATGGAAAATGGGGCGAAAAAAGCCCCTAGCTCACCCTTCCCTTTAAAAATAGGAATAAAATGTCAAAAAACCAAGGAAATATTCCTAAAATCTTGTAAAAATGGAATTTCTCAGTCAAAAAACCGATGAAAACTCCCAAAAAGCCTATTAAATGGGGATTCCTTTGTCCCTTTGAAGGAAAATCCTAAAAATCGTGTAAAAATTGAGTATCTCTGTCAAAAACCGAGGAAAAATCCTGAAAATCATGTAAAATTTGGGTTTCTCCGTCCAACAACCTAGGAAAACTAAAAAAAAAATCGAGTCTATTTGTCAAAAACCGAGAAAAAATCCAAAAATCGTGAAAAATTGGGTTTTTCTGACAAAAAAACCCAGGGAAAATAATGAAAATCCGGTAAAATTGAGATCTCTTTGTCAAAAACCGAGGGGAACCTAAAAATCATTTCAAAATAGGATTTCTCTGCCAAAAAACCGAAGAAAACTCCCCAAAATCCTGTTAAATAACCCTCTTTTAGGGCACCCCGGTTTCTCCGTCAAACAACCTAGGAACCTCCCCCCCCCCCACCAAAAAAAATCGATTCTATTTGTCAAAAACTGAGAAAAGTCCGAAAATTCGTGAAAAATTTTTTTTTCGGTTTCTCAAAAACAAAAAACCCAAGGGAAAATAATAAAAATCCTGTAAAACCGAGGTCTCTTTGTCAAAATGCGAGAGGAAATCCTAAAAATCATTTAAAAATAGGATTTCTCTGCCAAAAAACCGAAGAAAACTAAAATAAACTAAAAAAGATAACCTCTTTGTAAAAAAACCGAGGAGAACTCCCGAACAACGGGTCCTTTCTCTGGGCTCTTTTTAAAAGTAAAGATATCCTTTAAAATTATCGAAAATTGTTTCCGTCATTCAAATTTTGGCAAAAATGAGGAATTGTACAGTGTTTCGTTGTATTAGGCAGATGTAAAATACGCCATGAATTTCTGGCATTCCTGATCGTGACTTAATGCCCCGATTTTAAATCACACGAACGACGAAGGGAGTCACGTACGTGCTCAGCACATTTTGCTTTCATAGAGAACGAATTTACTGGGGCTGTATTAAGGCCCTTTTTCTCTAATCCTCAATGAAGGATTTAAAAAAAAACATTGAGGAGTCTTTTTATGTGAAATTTTGTTGACGAATTGACGGTGAAATGTAATTAGTTCGAAAAGGCGAGCGACGATAGGGGAAAAAGCGAGGGGGAGCGTAGGTGACGACCCTCTTGTTTACACTTTTTCTTGTTTGTATAAGATAGGAGGGTTTGTTGTTTGTGGAAGATACCTTATCTGGGCGAGAACTCCAGATGGCCCAGACATCATCTTTCATACCTCACTCGTCCACAAAATCCTACTTTTTCAACCCCAGGGGGTCCGAAAATCCCTCCCTTCGTCGACCGAAATCCCAACACATTTTATTCCCCAACTTTCACAAAAGTAAAACGTTTAAAAAAATGAAACGGAAAGTTTAAAAATAAATCGTGAATAAATAATCAAAAGCCAACGCCAAAAAGTATCACTGTCAAGAATACAAGAAAAGATCAGTTATAAAAGATATGACGTTTTCTAAAGCTTTGAGCCCACAAATTTTCAGAAATCATTAATTATACATTTGTTGATATTTAAGAATAACCGACATTTTTAAGGTTATTTTCCAACCACAATATTTTAAAACACATCATTTATATCTAGAATCAAAAAACTTATAATTTTTTTATGACTGTATTGCAAAAAAAAAAACATAATTTTACACAAATGTTTGTCTAAAGAAATCATTTTTCAAAAATTCAAATGAAAAACTTTTGATGGAAGGCTTCTGGGAAATCGGCAGAAGGAATTCTTTTGGTAAAAACTGGTTCGTACTTTCAGTCGGGCGGATTATTGTATTATAAACGAAAATTAAATCTTTTGATGTAACTTGTTATTGTCCTTCATAAAATTCAAAAACGCAATAAAAATAAAGATGATAAAAGTTGATAAAAATCTTTATTTTTTCAAATAAAAAATGAATATTGATAAAAATAAAGAAGAATAAAAAAAAAGTTTAAAAAACTTACTTTCCAATGTTGCAAGTAGGACAAAACGATTGAAACTGTTAATTTTTCGGGTGTGGTGGAAAGCTATCTGGGAGATAACAGGTGAAATCAACAAGATAACTTTTTTTTTATTAATAAATATTTTTACTATAGGGTTTTTGGTTCATGCGTAATCGCGCAAATAGGGAACGTTTTATGGATGCTATTAAAAGTTACAGAGGGAGAAAGAATGAAAAAAACGGATATTTCACGACCGGTTTCGGCGTAATACGCCTCATCAGGTGAACTATTTCCTTATTTTTCATTCTCCTACACTTTTTACTTGACTTTCATTAGACGGTATTATGGACACCGCGGGAAGGTGGACAAACTTCCCGCGGTGTCCATAATACCGTCTAATGAAAGTCAAGTAAAAAGTGTAGGAGAATGAAAAATAAGGAAATAGTTCACCTGATGAGGCGTATTACGCCGAAACCGGTCGTGAAATATCCGTTTTTTTCATTCTTTCTCCCTCTGTAACTTTTAATAGCATAAATATTTTTTTTCTCCTATTTTCCTTGGTCAGCGGAGGGTAAAAGATTTAAAGCTGAAAATTGTGAAAGTTGTTATCTCGAAAGGGTTGAAGAGATAAAGTGGAAAGAAGAGCCGGGAGAAGAGCATGAAATTACGTGAACTAAGTAGTTCGGAAGGAGAAGCCCGGGTTGATAAGGCCCTTGGGACACCGATCTACAAACCAACTGTAATTGCACTTTAGTTGTCCGACTGGCTAACTTAAACAAACCAAACCGCCCCTTTGCCACTGACTTAAAACAAGGAGGGTAATAACCTCCAACCGAGAAAGCACAAAACATCAAAAACACTGAAATTTTAACAAAATATACGATTTTTTTATTCTTCAATTTTTATATCAAAAGCATAATTTTCTAATTTTCCAATTAAATCTATTTATAGTAAGCTCGTTAAAACACGCTTCAAAGAATAATAAGACCCAAACCCTCGAGGCCAAAAATAAAATGATTTATTTACTAATGAAAGCCGAATAATAACATAATTTGGTAAAACGGTTTTACCTTGAAAAGAGCTTTTATTTTTAGATCATAAAAGAGGTTAACCAAAATTTTATAGAGAAAAGGATGTGCCCAGGCGAATTTCGCCATATTGCCGTAACGCCGTGTCTAAAAAAAAGTGTGAGGCATAGCTTCTTTTTTTTTTCTTCCTAAAATAGGGCGAGAAAATCACCGTAAATCGGGAAAAAAGAGGATTCTCCGTCGAAAATACGTACAAAATAAAAAAAAAATGTTAAAAATGTTTTTAACCCATTTTATTATACTTTCGGGCGTTTAACATTTCTTCCACCACGTTTTGGGTCTTTTTTTGATGTACAAATACCGGATTTATCGGGTTTTTAACCCATTTTATTACACTTTCGGGCGTTTAACATTTTTTCCAACACGTTTTGGGTCGTTTTTTGATATACAATCACCGGTTTTATTGGGTTTAACCCATTTTATTAGATTTTGGGGGTTTAACATTTCTTCTAACATGTTTTGGGTCGTTTTTTGATGAACAAACACCGGATTTATCGGGTTTTTAACCCATTTTATTAGATTTTTGGGCGTTTAACATTCCTTCCACCACGTTTTGGGTCGTTTTTTGATTTACAAACACCGGTTTTGTCGGGTTTTTAACCAATTTTATTAGATTTTTGGGCGTTTAACATTTCTTTTACAAGTTTTGGGTCGTTTTTTGATGTACAAACACCGGTTTCTCATGTACAAAAGGTGTTTCTCAGTCTACTGGCCGAGGAAAACTCAGGGAAATATGATGAGAAGGAAGTTTTTTGGACAATAAATTAAGAAATACGCAAAAAATATTTTTGAGGGAGTTCTAAGGATAAGAAATTCGAGGAAAATGTGTGTAGTTTTTTGTCCCTAAAATTGAGTGAAACTCCTAAAAATCGGGAAAAAAGGGGCTCTTTCGTCTGGGAAATGCGTGCTAAGTTTACCTCCGAGAAAGTTGAAATCTTCTAATGAAATATTACTACGGGATCAGCATTAACCCACCAACGATCAGATTTAACCAAACCAAAAAATTGCTATTATTTATAAATATTGACCTCTGAAATAACCATCAAAAAATCATAAACTGTTAAGAAAATTTAAAATAAAAAAAAACTTTTTTTCTGAATAAAATATGAACTTTTAAAAAGTCAGGATGTCAATTTTTTTTTATAAAAATAACTCTATGGGTAGGGGGGATAGCGTAAATGATTTTTTGAAGAGGCCCTTCCTACAGGATTGTGCTCAAAAAGACATTAAGGCCCTCGAAAACCATAGATCAGTTTTAAAACGGTTTAAAACTGACGGGAAAGCCTTGCTTGGATTAGCGTACGCTGCCACAAATAAACTTTTTTTTTTAAACATATATTTTAAACGGAACAATTTACCCACCAATATTGGCCGAATTGAATGAGAAACCAGATGCTTCTTTTTTTTTCTTTTTTCAATTAAAATTCCATGAATATTCTTTCCACTTTTAACGGATAAGCATTAATTGAAAGGCAAAAAAACGGACTAAAAATTATATAAATGTTAATATTGATTAGGTAAATAATATTTTAAAATGGAATACGTTTCCTGCTATATTCGCCGAGTAATTTACCCTTCTCTTTCCTCTTGAACTTCCATTGTTCCAACTTGGAAAGAGCGTTGTTCAGCCAAGTTTTCCTTAAAAGTCGCCCAAACTTTGAATCTATTACAAAATCCAGAAGATTTAAAAACGAAAGAGGGAAGGAGGAAAAAAATTATTAACCACATAAAACCCTTAATACGACGTCATAAATTTACGTCAGCGTGGGTCAAAGTCATTTTAGCCAAAAGGAAACTTGCGGCTTGGAAGACGAAGACTGAATCTAATTTTTTATGCAAATCCAACGTCAGATTTTCCTTAAGAAATTTTTTTTTTTTTACATCCAATATTGTGGGTCGTTTATTTATATAAAATACTTTAACTGTACAAACAGGTTAGAAATCGATCTTAGATGAATTATTCTTATTGTTTATCGATTTCTTTCGCCCTATAAAACAAGACTGAATTATTTACAGATCAGTTATGGGGGGAATTTCTAAACGGTTTTTATTTCGTTTGCCACTTGTCGCACCTTATTTCCCGGTTTATCGGGAGTTTTCCGCGGTATTCTGGTCGAGAAACAACATTTTACCAATTCTTCGATCATTTTCTTCGATTTTTTGCCCAGAGAAACCCTTTTCACCGTTTTCATGGAATTTTCTTGGTTTTTAAGCCAGAAAACATCGTTTTTAGCCAACTATACGGCGTTTTCCTAGATATTCTGATCGATACACAACCATTTTACCAGTTTTTTGGTAGTTATCTAAGATTTTTGGCCCAGAGAAACCCTTTTCACCGATTTTATGGAATTTTCCTTGATTTTTAAGCCAGAAAACATCGTTTTTAGCCAATTTACGGCGTCTTCCTAGATATACTGGTGGAGATAAAACCATTTTAACAGTTTTTTTGGTAGTTTTTTAAGATTTTTGGCCGAGAAAAACCGGGTTTAAAGGATTTTCCTTTTGTTTTTGAGCGAGAAAATACCGTATTTACCACATCAATGAGCACTTTCCTCTATAGTCTGTTTTTGGACGTTTTCGTCGGTTTTTAAGGTAAAGAAACATAATATTTACCTGTTTTTTGGTCGTTTTCCTGGATTTTCTGCTCAGAGAAACACTTTTTTTAAGCCAGAAAACACCGTGTTAACCCGACTTTTGGGCTTTTCCTCAATATTCTGGTCGAGAAACATGAATTTTACCAGTTTTTTGGTCGTTTTTCTTGGATTTTCTGCTCAGAGAAACACTTTCTTTTAAGCCAGAAAACACCGATTTTACCCAACTTTTGGGCTTTTCCACAATATTCTGGTGGGAATACAACCATTTTATCAATTTTTTGATAGTTTTCTTAGATTTTTGCCCCAGAGAAACCCTTTTTACCGTTTTCAAGGATTTTTCCCCAGTTTTTCAGCCAGATCACCATATTAATGAGCGTTTTCCTCGACATTCTGGTCGAAATACATCCAGCTGAGCAGTTTTTTGGTCGTTTTCTTCGATTTCCGGCCGAGAAAAACACTTTTTTTTTATGGGGCTCTTCGAGAATCAAAATAATCGGTCTTTCGGCAAAAATGTACTAGGCTTAACTAAGGTTTTTTTTTGTATTATATGTATTTTTTATTTTTTCCCCCCGTCAAGAAACAGTCATTTTACAAGGTTTCCGGACTTTTTCTGAAATACTCCATTTTAGAAGTGAAATAAAAGTAATCGAAAGGACAATTGATTTTTCCATCAACTTTTGTTATCTAAAAGTAGAAAAAAGGGCGTTTGATGTTCTTCTAGGGGGAAGATATTGGAATTAAATTTTTAATTGAGAATTGTCGCCGTTTCCCTAGGCACCGGCACGTGCATAGAATTTAAAATGCTATAAATGACTTAGGCTAAGTATAGAGTGAGAGAGTAAGAGACCAGGGGGGTGAACCTTAGTTACCACTCTTTGACAATGTATAATTCAGTGTTTACGGGCCGTCGCTCCTGGCAACTCGTGCTCTATGACGATTCCGGTCCCCTTCCATCATTCAGAATTAGTTCTTCAATCGACGATCGATCCTAGGCCTTTTTTTTCCCTCTCTACCCGGACAGACGTTCAAGAACGAAAAAATACGTTTATTGTTTTTACGGGAGACTATAAATCATTTCGGACGTGAAAAGGCCGATGGCCATTAAAAATCGTCCGGCTACCATCCCCCCTTGATACTCGACCCTAATTCAATTGTCCACGATATTCAATCCTCGGGAATACATTTTAAAAAATGACTGGTCCAACGGCATGTCCATAGTCTACTACTATATTGATGTCTCTGCTAATGAAGTAACCTCGTCAATATATATTTTTTCTGAATTCCTCTTTTTTAAACGAAACAAAGGATGACCTTGAGAAAGCGCTCCGTCATCTTCACTCCTCCGTACTCCCCAGCAGGCTCAGCCCAAGCCACTCAAGAATCATTCTTCAGAATCTTAGGAAAAAGAAGAACTTCAGTTTACTAAACTGTCAATATTGCCCATCTTCTCGAGGATACCATTGGATAGGTAGGTAAAGAGTATCGGTTATATTCGCTACTTCCTATTCCCAGCTGTCTCAGCCCAAGGTACTTATTAAACATTCTTTAGGATCTTAGGAAAAAGAAGAACTTCAGTTTACTAAACTGTCAGCAGACATATTGCCCATATCCTCTGGGATACCATTGGATAGGTAGGTAAAGAGCATCGGTTATGTTCGCTACTTCCTATTTCCCAGCTGCATCAGCGCAAGGCACTTATGAAACATTCTTCAGGATCTGAGGAAAAAGAAGAACTTCAGTATCCTAAACTGTCGGCAGACATATTGCCCAATTCTAGGGGATACCCTTGGATAGGTATGTAGAAAAGAGCTCTGGTCATCTTGGCTACCTCCTATTCCCCAGCTGTCTCCCCAAGCCAAATACTTACTCAAAAAGTATTCTTCAGAATCTTTAGCAATAAAAACTTTAATAACCTAAACTGTCAGCTGACATATTGAAATATCGTCCTTACCCTCGGGGATTCCCTTGGATAGGTAAGGGTGGCTGACCTTGAGAGGGAGATAAGCGCTCCGTCATCTTCTCCCTTCTCCCCACCTGGCTCAGCCCACGCCAAATACTTAGAAAACATTCTTCAGAATCTTAAGCAAAAAGAAGAACATCAATAACCTAATCTGTCAGCAGTCCTTATCCTCGTGGAAACCAGTCATAGCAAAAATGACAGCAAATCTTGCGTGACGCTTAAAACACCCTTTTAATTTGTCATTCTAATTTATAAATATGTAATTTTATTTATAAAATAACGATACTTATTTTATTTAAATCGCGTGTTGGAAGGATAATTAATAAAAAAAAACGGAAAATAAAATGTTTTGATAAGAATTTTTTCTTTCTTATTGTTTTAGTTTACTTTAATATTGTTATTTCGTGACAATGAGGTCTGAAATGCGTGAACTGCGGGTCGAGGAAATGTTGGTCTTTAGGTTAAATTTGCATGACGTCTCTATGGAAATGATCCGTTCGAGAAGCTAACAGCGATTGCGGTTTGACCGGAATGATATAATATAATGGTAACGGGCTTTAATAAAATAATGTATTCCAGACGGTTTGAATGGCGGGATGTTTGCTAGGCGGCTCGATTGTTTAGGCCATTTTGATGGGCTAAAAAAAAGGGTAGTTTAGAGTCTTTTTAATCATAAAATTGTTCTTTTTCTTTGCTGTCCAGCAACAGCAATGTCAAGACTTCTGTAAGGGAGACTAGCTAGCAGAAGTTGCTTGAGTTTTCCGAAGTACCCGTTTTGTAAGCTTCTAGGCTTCCTTACGGCTCAAACTATCACAGTACTGCCAACTAAACATGTTTACTGAAGTTATGAACTTTTATATCGTGGATTTGATGAAAAAAGTAGAGAGTGGCCATTCATGAATGCGTTGCCAACGCAATGTCAAATCTGAGTGATGAATGCGGACGGTCTGACGATAGATTTAATAAACGATTCAAGTGTCAGAAAGCGTATAATGGGTTTGCGGTGCGAAAAGAGAAGAGAGGTGAAGGTTTCCCTTATAAAAAGAAATTACTTTTCCTCCCTCATACAATAGTATTTTCTTCCTCCCTCCTTTTCATTATTGCGAAACGTGTAAAATACCGCTTTTGAACGTAAAGAACGCCCCTTCTACCGTCTCAAGCGTAGCAGACGAGCTTTAAGGACCTTTTCAGAAGTTTCTGTATAGACAGTGACACAATAACTCAACATAGCGATTCTCCTGAATCCAATCCTTTTACGCTAATGTTTCAGGGTGGCGGAACATTCAGCGTCAACTCTTGGCCCCCGGGAGTGGGAGGGTTCAGACCCGACAAAAGGAAAGTTTTAGACAGAGAGGGAAGACTCCTAAAAGTAGTTTCCTATATTTGGGTACTAAAAATTTTGCGAAATTTTTTTACAAAAGCTCATTCTCATTATTTTGTCAATCTCCATACGGATTAGGGAGCAGTTTATTTTTAAAAATTATTCCCCTAAATTTGACGTTTTATTAAAAAAAATTAAAAATTACTATAATTATTAGAGAGTTCCCCTCTTTTTCAAATTTAATTAACTGACGATTAAAAAAATTTAATGCCGGACGTGAATTAAATTAACAATGGTAATATTTTAAAGATTTAATAATAAATCAATTTTTCCGATCCCCATTATGAAGATTCGATTTAGTAATTCGTATCATCTGTTACCTAATTGAATGTAGGGAGGGGTTAAAACGAAAATGTAAACGGGGTGAAAAACGCAACTGGGGGAGAATTTTTAAATGGAAGTTCGATAGGGGAAGATTTTTTATTCAAGTTTGAAGTTTAGTAAAAAAAAATTCCATCGGATTTCTCTGGAAAGCAAATCTATTACGAAATCCCGAGAGGAAACAAGAAAAATATATAATTTGTCTTGGACATGCCCCTACTGCGGGATTTATAGAAGGCAATTTGTTTAAAAAACAGGAGGAGTTGGGACTATTTTTACATGCACGATATCACGTGGCCCCTTTAGAAACACTAGATTTTAAATAATTTATTAAAAACTAAGAATCTCGCCGGAGATGACTCACAAAACGGAGAGACGCGAATATGGCGGATGCACCCTCCTGGACCTATCAAGGTTTAATTTCTTGATGTTTTGGAATGGGAAGAGCTTAAGGATCAAGTTTGGAAATTATGAGTTGGTGGCACTTTTTGGATCAAGAAACACCCATTTTTTGAACGAAGAAACAACTTTGACCAAAAAGTGTTTAGGCGTTTTAACATTCTTTTTAGTAGGGGTTTGCTCATTTCCCTGGTTTTTTGGAGTAGAAACATCCCAGCGTTTATTCATTCACGGGTATGAAGAAGTTTTTCTTGATTTTCTGGGCGAAAACACCTATTTTATAAGGTGTTCAGGCGTTTAACATCATTCTTACCGGGTTTTGGTGTTTTTCCTCGATTTTCATGTCCTGAATAACCCATTTTATTAGACTTACGGGCGTTTAACATTTTTTTTACCACGATTTGTGTCGTTTTTTGATGTACAAACACCGGTTTTATCGGGTTTTTAACCCATTTTATTGGACTTTCGGGCGTTTAGCATTTCTTTTAACACGTTTTGGGTCTTTTTGACGTAAAAACACCGGTTTTATCTGGTTTTTAACCCATTTTATTAGACTTTCGGGAGTTTAACATTTCTTTTACAAGTTTTTGATCGTTTTTTGATGTACAAACACCGGTTTTATAGGGTTTTTGACCCACTTTGTTAGACTTACGGGCGTTTACCTCTATTCTTTTACACGTTTTGAATTGATTTTGGACGTACAAACACCGGTTTTATCGGGTTTTTAACCTATTTTATTAGTTTTTCGGGCGTTTAACATTTCTTGAACTACGTTTTGGGTCGTTTTTTGAAGCACAAACACCGGTTTTATAGGATTTTAAACATTTTTGGGCGTTTAACATTTCTTTTACCTCGTTTTGGGTCGTTTTTGATGTACAAACACCGGTTTTATCGGGCTTTTAACCTATTTTAATAAAGTTTCGGGCGTTTAACATTTCTTCCACCACGTTTTGGGTCGTTTTTTGATGTAGAAACACCGGTTTTATCGGGTTTTTAACCCATTTTATTACATATTTGGGCGTTTAACATTTATTTTACACATTTTGGATTGTTTTTTGATGCACAAACACCGGTTTTATTGGGTATTGGACCTATCAGCTCCCTTTTTATTGGAATTCGAGGGTTTTGGACCGTTTTCCTCGATTATTTGGTTTAAAAACGTTGGTTTCACCGGGTTTTTGAAGTATTAACGCCCAGATTTTCTGGTTTAAAAATAAGGTTTCCGGACCTTTCTTTGCTGAAGGGTAGAGGCTACCAGTTCAAGGGATGATAAAAACCCATTGATAAATAAAATTGATAAATAAACAATTCAGAAAGTTTAGGTTTAAATTTTAGATTTCGTTCATGAAAAACATAAATTTTCTCAAAAAGTTTCTGTCTTTCTCTTCAACTTTCTGTCGTTTAAATCTTAAGCTATTCCAGGGAACGGAAGTTTTTTGGGCATTGAAACCAAAAACGTTTTTTTGTCGCGAAAGTAAATATAGTTAGGCAACGAGCCAAATATTATCACGGCAACGTTGTTTGATCTTTATTTCTCACATTCGGACATTCCGATCCCTGGACTCATGAATGAAGAAAAAAAAAGTCTATTTTCGTCCAGTTTCAAATATAAACAAAAAGTAATAGTGGCCTAGGCCTTTGTGAACTTTCAAACGCCTTTTTGAACTTGAAACTAAAAAAAACTTTTTATGGAATAACATAATAATTTCAGACTAAGGAAACATAACGAAAAAATCATCTTTGTTCTAAATTTTCTATAAAAACTAAATAATTAAAAATTAATTAAATAAAAAATTAGATGATTACTTATTAAAAAATTGTGAATAATGGAAAAAATGGAGTAAAAATTTTTAAGTTAATCAATAAAACGAGAAAACATTAGTGATAAAAGGACAAAAACAAAAAATCATGCCATTAGTCATGCTTTGAAAGGATTAGGAAATAAACATAAAAAGCAGAGGTCTAAAAAAATAATAATTAAAAAAGGAGAGAAAAAAATGAATTTGTTTTAGGTGAATTTTGACTCACCTGTCGCCTGAACATTTTTTAATGATCTTGGACAAAACGGAGTGTATGTCGGTTGGACACCGTTGATCTGTGCAGCCCCGTCCCTCCTCGCTGTAAAAGTGCTCTTCTGCGGTGAGAAGGGAGATCTCCTGCAACCCCCAGTTTATTGGTGACATGCTTTTCAGTGTTATCAAGAATCATGCAATTATGAAAAATAAGGAATTTATCAGTTATAGACATAGGTGGACATTTTGACGTAGGTACACGGAAATGCAGCGAGGTTAAAACTTTTCACAAAATTGAATCTCAAGGACCAAGCCGGTGATAATTATGTTAACAAGTATGTGATGAGTTCACACATAATTTTTTTAGTGAAGTTGGTTTTATCGTTTTTTTTTTTTTTTTTTTTTTTTTTTTTTTTTTTTTTTTTTTTTTTTTTTTTTTTTTTTTTTACATTCTAATATCTCCAAGCAGTGATTAATTTAGTTGATGCCAGCTTTAGGTTTAGGCAAAAAAGGAAAGGTTGGAAAAAGGGAAAGGGCCAGGAAATTCCTAATTTTTGCAAACCTTCCTAAGTCTTCAGTGATTCCGACAAAAGTGAACTTTTTAGCAAGCGGACCCCTTTTAACTGCCAAAATGAGTGGCGGAATGTGGACCCCATTTTCCTTATTCAGTTTGAAGCCTTCAGAATTTTCCTGTGATCCTAATTTTTAAGACAATGTTTTAAATCCGAAAATCCCGAAAATCCTGTGAAATTGGGGTTTCACTGTCAAAGTTTCAAGGGAAACTGCACAAAATTCTGTAAAAATGAGTTTCTATGTCAACAAACCAAAGAAAACTCGGGAAAATCCTGGGAAAATTGGATTTTTCTGTAAAATCCGAGGGAAACTCGGGAAAATCCTGTTAAAATGGGACTTGCCGGACAAAAAACCGAGGGAAAATTCGTAAAATTGTGGTTTCACTGGCAAAATTCCAAAGAAAACTGCGTAAAATCCCCAAAAAATTAGGGGGGGGGGAGGCGCGGAAAACTCCAGGAAATCCTCTCAATATGGTTTTTTCTATCAAAAAACGTAGGGAAACTCCGGAAACTCCTTTAAAAATGGGTCTTGTCTGTAAAAAATCCGATAAAAACTCCGGAAAATCCTCTAAAAATGGGGTTTCTCTCTCAAAGAGCCAAAAAAACAAGAATTAATGTAAAAAGTGGGGTTCCTCTCTCAAAACCCCAAATCCTGTTAAATAAAATAGGGTTTTCTCTGTCAAATTTCCAGGAAAACTGCGTAAAATCCCGTAGAAATAAGATTAATCGGTGGGGGGGGGGGGTCTCCCAAAAAGGGTTTATCTAAAAACCAAGGGGAAATTTCGTAAAATTTGAGTCCTTTTCTCAACAAAAAAAAATCAAAGGAAACTTCCGAAATCCCGTAAAAATGGGGTTTCTCGGACAAAAAACCGACAAAAACTCCCAAAAACCCTATAAAAATGGAGGCTTCTGGAGAAAAATCCGAAAATCCTGTACAAATTCTTAAATTATTAAAAAACGTCGTTTTGCTTGAGCATAAAAATGCGTAAAATTCCGAGTTCCCTTTTCTATGTTTCCCGGGAGTCCCTGGCTCAGCTTGGCGGATCTGGGGGTCATACTTTGGGAACCCCTGTTGAAAATAAGGGATACAAAAAAAATTAGGGTTGCACCAAAAGGTTATGAATAAAAAGCGATAACTTTCCATTAAAAACGCCTAATTGAATTCCCCAAGAAAAAAAAGAAACCGGGTCACAAATCGCTTTAATGTACGACAATTCGAAATAGGGAAGAGTTTTTCCCTATAAACGAGATATGAATGGTTAAAGAGCAAGAAATTTGTAATGTAAGTACTCGAATGCCCTAGAAACCGTAATTGTACACGGGTATGGGGCGAGCGAGAGGGTATTTTTACAGAGGGGGAGGAATTATGTATGTACGACCTGCCCCTTTCTAATGGATTGATCAAGGGTTAGGACCACAAGAACCTCCAAAAACACTAATAACCCTGTTATTAATTCCTCCGGTTCCATTACTAAAATGGGACCTCCATACTAAGGAACGACTTCTAATCTATATAATGGCTCCTCCTTTCTTATATTAAAAATATCTATTTTCTACAGAAAAAAACACAAAAAAAACTTCTGATCTGGACTTAAACCTGGATTCCTCCGCCCAATCAAAACTGCTTTTAAACAATTTCATGAGAAGCAGAATACTGTTTTTTGTTTGTTTTTTTTTAAAGCTTACTGGGACCGGAGAATTTTTGCGATTCCTGGAATAGATTTGTCCTCGCATCCAAAAATATCCAAGTAAAAAGGGGTTTTTCTGTCAACTAGATTTATTCAGAAAAAAAAAAAGACTTTGTTTTCTTTAGATTCAACTATAAAAAGCTATAAATTTCCTAAACACTATGGCGCCTTTATCTGAAACTTTAAAAGAAAATTTTCAGCGGGTAGTGTAATAGTTACCATGACGTAATTTCGTCAATCTCAACCAATCAAATGTCAATAAACTTTTTCTTTAAAATCCGACGTGTTAAAAACACCTACACTGGGGTGGGAAAAAAAATTCGTTCATATTCAAATCTAGCGTGCACGAAAAAATTCTCTCCTCTAAATGCGGCATAATAACACGCAAATATAATTTTTTTTGATAATTTCAGCAATACGGTTCTTATTATCTTTTATTTTTAGGTCAATATTTTGACTGTGCTGTAATGAGCCGTACGGGAACACCACAATTGGCTCGCTCCCAAAGAATTTGTACGAATTATTTATCCAGGGCAACGCCTTTATATGATTTTTTTAAAATAAAAAAAATGGAAAAATGTGAGATATAAAGCGTCAATCAAAAAGGTTAAAAAATGCCCTTAGGGATGAATGAGGTGTGAATTTCATGAAGGGAATTTCTTGATATCGAGGAGCGTGGTAGCTTTCCGCTCGGCGAAAGCCCAAAAGTTTATAAAAAATAGACGCAAAGAGACTCGTTCTAAAGGTTGGTAAATCTCTCACGTGGCAAAAGGGCAAACGTATAATTAAAACCTGGGTCACAATAGCCAAATGTCGAGAGAGAACTGCCAAATAAAAAAACAGGCCCATATTTTCACAGAGGAAAAACCCTTTTCTAAAGTACTCGACTCGTTTATACACACGGAATTTCTATTTTTTCTACCCAGCACGCACAATGGGAGTTATTTTCGCCACGGAGTCAACAAATTTTTAGAGGAATAAAAAGCGCCGGTTATAATCATTGTTACCATTCCCCGAAGACGTTTGATGTCGATTTTTTTTTCTTTTTTCTCCACTCTTTTAAATATTAACGATTTATTAAATTTTGATCTGATCATAAATCACAAGGCATTAAACCGACTAGCGACAAGGACCTCTGGCTTCAGTCCAATTATAGCGTTTCAAAAATATACAACATAAATTTACAAAAAATAGTCAAAAATGATAAGCAATAAATTTCTTAAATTGACCAAAATTTGGTGGTTGAGAGATTGTAAAAAGCGCTAGGAGGGTCGAATATTTTTTAGGCTACTCCTTAGAGAAATAAAAAATTATTAATGCCTCCTTTATTCCCTTTGTACGCCTATTGCTTGCGTGTCCCTTTTCCCTGGAAAAAGAATTCTTAAAAAATAACATAAGCTTAGGAAAAAAAAGCGAAATAAATAACTTTCTATAAAATCTAGTATGAGAGTCTTAAAAGTGGCGAGATATATTATAGCCATTATCTTCCTTTTCAGCCAACAGTTGTAAATCACAGTTTCCCAAGTGAATATTGGAAATGCCGTTTATCAAAATAGGGCGAAGGGGGTAAAGCCCACGTGGGATGCACGGGAAAAATCGTGTCCTCTCACCCCCGACGGATCATCTCTTCGATCCTGCGATTTAAGGTTGAACGCACCTCCCGACGAAAAAAGGGGGAAATTCATATAAATTAACGTCAAAAGATGAGCTCCGAAAAGGGGGTTTGAGGCTTTTGTGAATTATTCATGGTCCGGGTGTTTAGGGCGGGGAGAGAGGACAACAACAAGGTATATTGGCTCTGCAATATATATCTGCATATTAATGCGTTCAAGTAACATCCATCACTGTCCCTCTGTTAACTCTGTCCTCCCTGAGGTTCCAATCTATATTCCCTCGCCCACACATTTATTTCCAAATTTCAATAACTTTAAACCTCCCTGAGTCGCCACTGACGCTGCAGATTTCCAGCATTCAGAAAGACAGCAGGAGTGGGCGATCTATCAGGGCTGGATAATATGGTGAAGCCTTCTAATTGGGGAAGGTCGACAACGACATTTTTAAAAAGACGGCACCCTCAGAGAATGCTTCATATCTGTGTGATGAACGATAGCCTTCACTTATCCGCTGTCATCCAGTCACTGACGATGCAGATTTCCAGCATTCACGAAGACAGGAGTGGGCGATCTATCAGATCATCTGAGTGATGAACGAGAGCGTTCATTTATCCACTGTCATCCAGTCATTGATGCTGCAGATTTCCAGCATTCACAAGACTGCAGAAGTGAACGATCTATCAGTGCTGGGTAATATGGTGAAGCCTCCTGTTTAGGGAAGGTGTTTAGGGTTCATATCTGACTTATGAGTCATGATCGATGGCGTTCGATTATCCAAATATCTTTAAGCCTCCCTGAGTCGTCACTGACGCTGCAGATTTCCAGCATTCACGAAGACACCAGGAGTGGGCGGTCTATCAGGGCTGGCTTAAATGGTGAAGCCTCCTGATTGAGGAAGGTCGAAAACAAAATCTTTTAAAAGACAGCACCTTCTGAGAAACCAATTAGGCTTCTTATCTGAGTGATGAACGAGAGCGTTCATTTATGCACTGTCATCCAGTCATTGATGCTGCAGATTTACTGCATTAACAAAGACAGCAGGAGTGGGCGATATCAGGGCTGGGAAATATGGTGAAGCCTCCTCATTGGAGAAGGTAAAAAACGAAATCATTAAAAAGACAGCACTTTCTGAGAAACCAATTAGGCTTCTTATCTGAGTGATGAACGATAGCGTTCATTTATGCACTGTCATCCAGTCATTGATGCTGCAGATTTACTGCATTAACAAAGACAGCAGGAGTGGGCGATATATCAGGGCTGGGAAATATGGTGAAGCCTCCTAATTGGGAAAGGTCGAAAACTAAATCATTAAAAGACAGCACTTTCTGAGAAACCAATTAGGCTTCATATCTGAGTGATGAACGATAGCGTTCATTTAGAAAAATACGAGGAGTTTGGAAGTCCAGGTTTGTTTAATGAACGGAGAGAACCTTACGCATGGGCGTATCATTTGTCTTTAAAGGAATGTCCGGGGGGTCCGAAACCATGTTTTCATCGATGATAAGAAGGTCTGGGGAAGGGATGACGGGACGGGAGTCCCGAGCGCCACGTTGATTAATGTCCTCCCCGAACAAATCATGATTCCCCTTTTGTCATGACTTGACTACCGGCTTTTGTTGAAACTACCTCGGTTCAATCAGACCCCCACCTCCCCCATCCCTTATATAAAAAAGATCTCTCTTTTTTTCATTCCGGCATTCCACGTTAAGGGAAAAAATATACAAATTTGTTGTGAGGATTGAAAAAAAAATTTACGTCTCTCCTTTGTACTCGCTCTGAGCAAAATGATACGAATTCTACAAGAGCTTTACATTTTTTTAATCTACTTTTTTTTATTATAAAAATTACTCAAGCTTAACAAAATGAAGTTTTTGTGAATTTAATTATTAGAAACAGCATCTCTCTTTTTTTTGCCTTCAACATATTACAGAAGGAAAAAATATACAAATTTGTTTGAGGATTGAAAAAAAAATTTACGTCTCTCCTTTGTACTCGCTCTGAGCAAAATGATACGAATTTCTACAAGAGCTTTACATTTTTTAATCTACTTTTTTTTATTATAAAAAATTACTCAAGCTTAACAAAATGAAGTTTTTGTGAATTTAATTATTATTAGAAACAGCATTTTTGCCTTCAACATATTACAGAAGGAACATCTCCAAATTCATCTTAAGATTTGCTTAAATTCAATCTAGTTTGATAACTCGAGGGGGGTAAATTTTTTTTCTTCTCGCAAGAAAAGCCCGGGTAGAGAGGAAAAAATGAGCTCTAATTGCGAGAGGATAAATTTGAATTTAGGCAAATCTCAAAGATGAATTTGCCCCATTGACTCGCGCCTGCGCGTTGTTCTGGTATCGTAACTCACAAGTACCTTATTTTATTTTTTGCTAGGTATAATGAAATCTAGGTAGTCTGCGTAATAAACTAAATTCATCCCCTTCTTACACCCTGGAAACCAAGAATTTTCTCCCACAATAGGTAAGCCCCCCCCCCCCCCCCCATCATAAAGGAAAAGAGGTTAGCATTGAGGTAGCCTGTATAACCAACCCTAACGCCCCCATCTACCTCGATAACTACGTTATTCGCTTCATAATATAATATGTAGATCATTGACGGGGGGTGGTGCACATTTTTTGTGGAGTTCGAAGCTTTGAATTATAGAAGTTTGCGGTTTGAAAATTTATAGGAGTCATTTAAAGATCCCTCTTTTGTACGGTGCTCTCCTTCCCCGAATATCTTGTAATGTGTAGCAATCAGACGAATTAATTGTGTGTCTTAATTGCTCCGGAGCTAATACGCCCCTCGTTAAACCAACAGCCTTTAAAGCCCCATTCCGAGACGCATTTCCCTTCGAGAAAACAATACACTTTGTTACCGAGGTTGTCCCATCTACGTCTTGGTTCAACCACTTTCGGTTAATTATCCAATTAAAATGAATGTTTTTGTATATATAAAAAAAAGCGAGTCTCGATTTAACCGTGGGAGCCTTTTATTCCGTTTTGCAATTTCATTTCCCGTTGGAAATTGATAAATAAGTCAAATTGAATTTTGAGAGAAAACAAAACAAAAGGAAAAGTGAAGGGGGGTGGGGAACCTGAAAGGGCGGTGTAATCAATATTGGATTGTGGCTTTCCATTATTAGGAGAGGCATAGGGTTCCCGCTTCTGTGGTCAAGAGGCAGGAGACAATGAAGAAATCTAATGAACGATCCGCAATGCCTAGATTGCTTTATTCTCTACTTTTTAAAACTCCATTTACGTTTAAAATTAAAAGTCACTATTTTTTATGTTAAAAAATTCTACAATCTAGACGGAAGTATCAGTTCATTAATCGGGAATTATTTATCATTCTTCCTAAAGGTGAGGATTTTTGAAGCACATCTAGCGCTTTCAAAAATTATTTTATGTCAATTTATGTCAATTTAAAAAAAAATATTTTTTCTTATTTAAAACAGGAAAATTCGCTGCGTTTTTTCAGTTTTCTCGAATAAATATTTAAAGAATTAAAAAAAAAAGAAATTTTTAAACTTTTTTTTAATTGGATATAGCAAAGTTTATTGAAATATTGGTGGCAGCGCTTTACTTCGTTTCGTTAGTTCTAACACCGGCTATCTCATTTTTCCTAGGTTTTCAGGAGAGCCAAAATACAGATTAATATGTCAATGGAATCAATGCATCACCTGTTGGAAAATCGTGAACTACGCGTTTTTTGTTGGTAATAGGGTTAAACTACCAACGGAATTCGATTCTCCACAAATTTACCATCAGAAACAATGCCTAACTCAAAATTGATTAAAAAAATGAGATAGCCGGTGTTAGAACTAACGCGACGATTTATTATAAAAAATGATGAAGGAAGTATTAATTTCTAGAAAATCATAAAAAAAACTAATTCCTAAGAATTCTTATAATGACTTGATGTTATAAAAACATTTTCACGCTTGTAAGTTTGTAATTTCTGCCATATTTAAAAGCCGATAAAAGGAAAAAATTGAGAAAACAGACTTAAAGTATGAAATGCGAAGATTTTGAATAAAGTTGAAAAGTTGTTTTTCAAAAAAGTTTTCCTTCCCGTCCTATTCTTACATTGAAGAACAGGGCTTTTCCCGAAGTTTCTTGCCGAAGCGGTTGAAGGAATTTTCTCAAAACATGAACCCCGCGGTGGATAAGTCGGTTTTGTTAAAGAGACATAGATTTACTATTTACAGAGAGTGGAAAAGCTTTTCCCTTTAAAGCGTAATCTCGTCGTTAAGTCCGATTTGCATATTATCATGGAGGGTAATATAAATGCCGGATTATCTTCTCCCCGTCATCGAAAACCATAGGAAATACAATCAATCATAAAGTCTTTCGGTCAAAAAAGTTCGATGGGGCCTAACAAAAAGGGGGAGGGATTACCGTTGTTTTTTAATGGAAATCGATTGGTTTCAAAAATGTTTATGTTGATTTTCACAAAACGCTTTTTAACTCCAATTCTCCTAATTCAAAGAATTTTTCTTTAGTTTGTAAAACTTCAAAGGGTTCTACTTCAAAAAACATTTTACAAACCTCTTGAACCCAAACAAAGTTATTCAATTATCCCTTTCATTATCGGAATTCGAAAAATCTTTGATTTTTAAAAATTATTCCAATTCTAGTTATTTCCAAGGTAACAAATTTTATAAATAAAATAATTATTGCATTTACTCGTACGATTATCTTTTCTAAAAAGTTTTATCTTTAATGACGCAGCGATAAAACGAAGGCCACGATTTTAAGAGTGTGCATAAAAAATTAAACTCAAGCATGTTTATAATTTATTAATATTCCACAAAAAAATAGTGAAAAAAAATCTTACATACAACAGGCGACGAAACTTTCGATTTTTTTATTTTTATTTTTGATTGCGCTACAATCTAGGAGAAACAATAGGTACTAAACGAAGCCAAATACAGTGATTTTACCATGTTTTTTAATTTGCTCCCAATTTACAAAAAATTGACTTTGGTTAGGAAAAATTTTTCTTAGCTTTTAGCTTCATAAAACACACATAAATTTAAATACAAACTCGTTTTATTTTTATTATTTTAATCATAAAAATTATGATTAAATGTTATTTTCTGATTTTTCAAAAAACATAAGTAGTAAATGATGAAATAAAAGTTTAAAATGAAGAGATTGAATTTTTGTGTTACTTTTTGTTTTTAACTTCAGTTATAAGAACGGAGAGTCCGGATATAGCATCTTGAACTCCCCCAGCAAACGCAAAAAGCCGCTTATTTTTTAGTGAAGAGATGGCTCAAGGGTTGGTGAAGGGAGGGTGGAAAACTCTATGGGTTTCCGATAATCACCATCAACGAGAGGGTGGTTCTTTTTGGAGTAAAAGGGTGGAGGGGTAGATCGGGAGTGACGTCATTCAACTTGAAATTGGTAGACAGGAGTAAGACAGATGGGTCATTGTCTCGTCGAGGGATTCTCTCAGCCACTCGTAATTATATCAACCCTCTTAAGACATGGAAGACCCTTCCCACCCTTCAAGAAACAATACACCTCCAATTTACTCCAAGGGGGAGATTATCAATTCGTGAAAGGAGCATTCTTGTCCAGATTTAACACAATTCAGTTGCCATAACGATTTAATAATATTTCTCAATAAAGGAAACATCTCGTTTTTTTTACTTTTATAAGCAGAATATTTCTTTCCATGTCTGATTTTAGGGAGAAAGTTTTTCTTGAAATTAACAGAAATGTCATTTCCGGAAGGGATCAAAATGGAGGTTTTTATGGCAACACTGCGGGAGGCCGAAAAGAAAGGAGCCCGAAGTCCAGATCGACGAGCACGTGGCAGCATGCAGCGCGACCAATGACATAGGGGAAGGGGAGGCTAATGGGGAATTTGTAGCAAAAAGGGGATTTTTGGCAGAAATATCACATAAAACTAACGAAAAATCGGTTTCATGGCTCCTAGCTCTCTCTAGAAGGGCATAAAAGATATTTAGATTTAATAACATTTCTCAATAAAGGAAACATCTCGTTTTTTTTTACTTTATAAGCAGAATATTTCTTTCCATGTCTGATTTTAGGGAGAAAGTTTCTTCCTGAAATTAACAGAAATGTCACCTCTGGAAGAGATCAAAATGGAGGTTTTTATTATGGCAACTCTGCGGGATGCCAAAAACAAAAGGAACCCGAAGTCCAGATCAACGATGTGCACGTGGCAGCATGCTGCGCGACCAATGGCATAGGGGGAGGAGGCTAATGGGGAATTTGTAGTAAAAAGGGAATTTTATGGCAGAAATATCACTTAAAACTAACGAAAAATCGGCTCCTAGCTTTCTCCAGAAGGGCATAAAAGACATTTTCCCGCCTTTTTTTTTATCATTTCCCCCTCCATATAGGGTTTTTGGGAATTTCTTAGCCAAAAAGCAAAATTTTTACAGCACTTTTGGGTTTTTCAACCCAAGAACCAAAATTTTTTAGGATTTATGTGAGTTTTCCTAACCTATTTGGCACCAAAATCACCTTTTTTTGGACCTCCCAAACTTTAAACAAGTTTGCGATAAATTTTTCACAATTTTTAGGCAAAAGAACATACTTTTTCAATAAAATTGAAATGTCATAAACCTTATTGTAATGGGATTTTTCTAAGTTGTACCCACAAATTTTAAGTTTCCTTGGTTTGTTGATTAAGAAACTTTTTTTCTGAACATTTTTTGAACGATTTCTCGTTTTACTGCCCAGAAATACCGATATACAGGGTATTTTTCTGGTTATTTCCCAACAATATTTTATATTGATCATTTTTGAACATCCACTCCTCAAAATAAGCCGATTTTAAGGCTTGAAGCGGGAAGCCCTTTAGAGAAAGGGGGCTTGCGGCTCCCAAAAACATCAAATTTTAGTTGAATATTCTATTTTCCATTATTACAAAACGAGAATAAGGACTCCAATTTTAGGTCTAAAAATCGATGGATTTTCGTTTCGTTTAAACTTAAAGACGCGAAGCATTTGAATCGAAAAACATTCCAGACAATGGAATCGCCGATTCAGAAAAGGGAGGACTTTTAATCTCGACCCTCTCGCAGTCCGGACCCCTTTTTTTCCTCTCTCTCTCTTTTTTTAAACGTTGATTCCGATGGTTTCCCGTATGATCTTACGTCATTTACTAAATAACATAAAAAATCCGTTTCCGGGGTTAAATAAAAAAATGCCGGGAGGGAAGGAAAGCGAGTTTAGTGCACATCGATAGACATTAGGGTGTATCCGTCCTTTACACGCAATCATACGATTGATGGGGGATGGAAATTTAATATAATAGCATTATTCGACATGGAAGTTATAAACTCTGTAAAAAAATATAAACAAAATTGTTACTATTTTTTATTCAAAAAAGAATAATGAATGAATGAATGAATGAATGAATGAAATGAAAATAGAATTAAATTGCAAAACAAACTTAAATCGCCACTAATTTTTAATTTAAATATCAAAACGAATAAATTAGGAAGAAGAAAAGATAAGAAAAAAAAAGCCCCAGTGGGCTTTGATCCTACGACCTATGGGGAACTCCGACCAATAAAAAATTAACACTAATGAAATTAGGTCCTGTTGGGTGTTTAACTGAGGGAATAATCAGGTTTGCGGGGTAATTAAGGATGAAACCGGTAGGTTATACAGTTATAGGTTACCTCAATGTCAATCTGTCTTCCTGGATTGCATAACAGTAAAAATTAAGGGACAAGGGAAAGAACTAATTTTAAAGGTAAACAAGAATTTTAATTCGTCTTCTATAGACGGTCGAGCCTTGGGTTGGAAACCCAAAGATTTTAGGTTCAAATCTCACAGGAGGATAATATTTTTTTATCCTTTTCTTCTTCCTTTTCGGTTTATATAAAAAATAAAAATGTATTTAGCTAATTTTTTTTTCTGAGGCGAAGGGAAAGCCTATTTTGAATATTTGGTTTTCTTTTGAATAAAAACATATTTGGAATGTATAGACGCGTATTTTTTGCACCTCGTATCTGTATATAAAATAAGTGGTTTGGCGAGGAGGAGGGGTTTGTTTATAAATACAATTCTTAGGGAACCGCCTATTTCTATTCATACCCTGTAAAATATTCATTTCCTTTCCTTGAATTTTCGGGGAAGAGTCGAGAAAGCTTCTTTGTCGGTTGTTGGTTCTGGGGAAGGAGGAAAAGGGCGGGTTATCTTCGGCGAATCGATATGCCTAACATACGCCTCATGATAGGTTTCATCTGTGAATGAAACGGTCGAACATAAACATTTCCATACGACATCGGCATTAATGGATTCAACACCTCGACCTAAAAAATGGGCCCCTTTATCGATCTTTTTACCCGGAATATTTTGATAAACATGATAATTTTTTTTTTCTCTCCCTCTCACTCTTTCGCCCTTCTGGCGATTTTCCAATTTTCTTTAAAGTGTGGCCGTGTCAACTTTTAAGTCTTTTCTAAAAATAAAAGACATTTTGTAATTCCCACGAGGTTAATTTGTGGCATTTTTTGATATCATGTGACCACGTGGGGGACTTGTCTTTTCTAAATTTAACACCTCCCTTTTTTTTAATGACTAATAAAATAGATCATCAAAATTTACCAACGAAATACTATTTTTCAAAAAAAAAAAAAAAAAAAAAAAAAAGGTTAGCTGTATTTAAATTATCCATAAATGGAGATTTTAAGGCTTAGAGAAGACATACAAATATCTGGGGGGGAAAAAAAGGTTTCTCGGTAAAAACTGAAAAAAAAAACCCCCGAAAATTCTAGAAAATTGGTGGCAGGGGGGGCTCTGCCTAACGACCGAGGAAAAATAGTGGAAATCCAATAACAAGAAAGTTTCTTGGACGAAAAATTGAGAAAAACCGAAGAAAAAAAAAAAAAAAAAAATAAATCTGATTAATAGGACATTTTTGGCAAAAAAAACTGAGGCATACGCAAGGAAGTTTTGTAAAAGGTGATTCCTCAACCATAGAATTAAGCAAACTCCCACAAATCAGGTAATAAAGAGGTTGTAGCCTAATAATCGAGGAGGCACAGTGGTACTTAGCTAAAACACTCGAAAATCCCATTAAAAAAGAAGTTTCTCCGCCTGATAACCGAGGAAGACTCCTGAAAATTCGATAAAAGAGGATTTTGAGGGTTAGAAAACGAGAAAATCACCAGAAATCAAGACAAAAGTGGAAGAAAAATCCAAAAATTCTTTAAAATTGGAGGGGGGGGAGGCTCTGCCTAATGGCCGAGGAAATATAGCGGAAATCCAATAACAAGAAAGTTTCTTGGACGAAAAATTGAGGAAAACAGCAAAAACAACCTGATTGATAGGACGTTTTGGGCAAAAAAACTGAGGCATACGTAAGGAAGTTCTGTAAAAGGTGATTCCTTGATCAAAAAAATGAGGAAAAACTCCCAAAAATCGGGAAATATGGGTTTTCTTGCCGTAATGACCGAACAACTTTCGGAAGTCCGAAAATCCTGTCAAAAAAGAGGTCGGGGGTTTTTTTAGCCTAATAACCTAGGAAACATAGTGGTACTTGGCTGAAACACCCAAGAAACCCATTGAAAAATGTGTTTCTAAGCCCGATGACCGAGGAAAACGCATGGAAATTCGATAAATGTGGATTTTGAGGGTTAGAAAACGAGAAAATCAAGACAAAAGTGGGTTTCTCTGTCTAAAAACTGCGAAAAACACCCAAAAATCCTATTAAAAAACAAGGAGAAGTCTCGTCAGAAAGCTAGAGGAATCCAACTTTCTTGGAAGAAAAAGTTAGAAAACGCCAAAAAATCCGTTTAAGAAGTTTATGGACCAAAAACTGACGAAAACGCCAGACAATTTAGTAACGGTTAGTTTATTGCCAAAAATTATGAAAACCTCCCAAACGTCGGGAGAAATTGAATAAAATGATCTGGGTATGTAGCCCATATGCAGTAAAGCATAATTTTGGCTCTTTGCGTTTTTCCAGCCAGTTAATAAAACAATTTTACTTGTTTAATTATCCATAATCATACATGGCTTTGTATACGCTAATAATTGAAAGACAACAGTGACTCGTCAACTAAATATTATACCTACACTTCAACTATTTACCAATAGTTTAATTAATTAAATTCGTAGGTGAGTGGTCACTCAAGGAAAACCGACTTGGCTAGGCTTCCTTTTTGATTTTTAAGAAACAATTAAAGATGTCTAAAAATGTGTTAAAGGATTAAAAACACGACTATCGCTTTTATCATAATAAGATACGAGTATCGTCTCTATTTAGATTAGGGGTGATTAGGAAGTAAATTAGGGACTTTTATATAAATCTCTGATAAAAATTTGCGTTTGAAAAAAGAAATGCTACTGAAAAATTCTAAAAACCGAAGTTTATTTAATTTATTAAGAAAAAAGATTCTTGGAAAAGGCACACAAAAACGTGGTCTCAAGAAACAATGTTTTTACTCTCAAGCCCCCCTCGTTTTTTTTTCCTTTAGAAATATTTATGCGAAAAATGTCTCGAGTGGATTTTTTTTTAAATAAAAATTTTCTTCTGAAGTGGAAGTCAGTGGAGTATGAGATAAGGAAAAGGGACAAAACTTAAATCTAATTTTACGCTCCTAGGCAGCCAGTTTTTAATTTATAATCCTTTTGATTAATGTCCGCGACCGATTTCTTCCGTTCGTTTTTTTTTAAATATAAAAATAAAAAAGTTTGATTTTTTTCTACATGCGAATCGCTGATTCAAACATCTTTGTTTATAAATGAATGTGATGACGCTCATAAAATTTATCAACCGAAAGCGCTTTTTAGTTGACGCCAACCTTGAAGGGTCGAGGAACATGGACAAGTAGATAACGTGTACATATTTAATAAATAACAAAATATTACATCTCATATAATATAAAATATGAGAATTTACAATTCCAGATTATAATTTAGCTAATGGATGATTAAGTCCGAAATTCTCAGGTTAAGCCCCTACATCTCCTTTGTTCTCAAATAATATAATCATCTATTGTTAATCAGAGATGTAAAAATAAAGATGTACAGTTAAAGTGGGTTTTTAGAAGAAAAATTAAAAAGCCTATAAGTAGCTAATTTTGTGAAAAGTTAATTTGTAACTTTAAATTTTATTTAGAATACCAACAAACTGGTTAAAAATTGAGAATATTGGTAGAACTGATTTTTTTATGAGGCGATTCATTGTCACTTAAAAATTATCTTGAGAGAAAACAAATAAAGTTTTTATAGATATGACGTACCATGAATGGGTTGATAAGAAGGATCCTTCGTTTGGAGTGATGGTACCTTGTGAGGGTAAGGACGAAGTACCTGTGGCGTTGTAATTAATTTTTATTACGAGAAGTAATTTTGAAACGGTTTAAGAATGGAGCCGACACGTACAGTAGAACACAGAAACCGACTGGAACAGGAAGGCCACCCCCTACCACGTTTCGTGAACGTTCGGCGCCTTCCGCCTCCGTCCGCCTCCCCCGACCGAAACTCCCCTGGACTTCATTACACCCCCGTTCGACGTTCGACTCCGTCCGTACGGACTTCGCCCTCCACCCCCTTCTCTATTTCGTCGGGAAAAGTTAAGAAATTGCCATTATTTCCTTCATCGCCATAAAAAAGAGTCTAATTTCTATTGAATTAAATTGGTGAATCATATGATTTGTTAATGTTCTGAAACACCCTTTTTCCCTTTTTGTATTTGTGAGATTTAAGAGGAAGGGGGTAGCGCGAAAACAGGCTCCTCAGAAAGCGTCTAAAATTGAGAAAGCTCATGAAAATCCCATTTAAAGGAGTTTTCTTGGTCAAAAGAGGCAGGGAAAGCACAAAAGCCCGTTGAAAAGATAGTTCCTAGGATGAAAGAGCGAGAAAAACTGAGGAAAACTCCCAAAAATGTTTGGTAAACAAGGGTTTTCTACAGAACGGGAGGCAATAGACAAGTCCACGTATCCGGACTTCGTCTTATGGCCGAGAAACCATTTTTGATCGTCTTTTATTTTCCATCAGCTAAGAAACACCAGTTTTAATACATTTATAAGCGTTTCCTCGGTTCTATTGGCTACAATACAATTTTTTTTTTTTTTTTTGCGTTTTCTTCGTAGGGCTGATCTGTTCAATAAGTTTCTACTATTTTAAATTTTTTGGAGGTAAAATAATATTTTTTACGGTTTTTCTACATTTTTGGCGGTCTTCCGCGGTCTTTCTCGAGAAAGACCCTTTTTACTTGCTTTTAGCCTGGAAATACTCAATTAAATTGTTTTTATTTTTTATTTTATTATTATTATTACCTATTAATATTATTACTATTATTTTTTTACCCTCCAAAACACAAATTTTTGCGTATTCAGGAACTTTTCATCAATGTTTTGGTCAAAACTTCACTCTTTACATATTTAATAACGTTTCTCTCAGATTTTGGCAAAAACCTTTTTTTTTCTTTCTTTTTCATCATCAATCGACGCCTGACTTAAAATAAACTTAACAATTGTTTCAACCTTTTTCACACTCTGATTGTTACTCTAAAACGGGGATAAAACGGATCGGCGAGTGTATTTCGTATCAAGTTGGAAGAGTGACAACTCTAGTGAGAGCCAATGTTCTTACACACTTTAAATGATTTAACGGCCAGTTTAAACAAAGAGTTAATTAAAAGGCTTTCCTCTCGTGAGACAATAAAATGAATTATGAGGAAGAAAAATGCTAAAACAATCAGAATGCGAATTATGCATTAAAATTAAAAAAGAAGAACAATCGGGGGAGTTTCGAGAGCTGATATTTCCTAATTAAAAAGTCTCAAAATAATTTATTTTATATTAGAATTTATTTTATTTTGAAGAAAACATAATTTCTTTCACCATGGCCATAAAAATGCCCAAAAGCAGATAAAATTCGAAAAAATGGAGGAAAAGCTGAGGTGGTTAAAGAAGGGAAGAATCCGAAAAACTTTGAGAAATGAAGCTTATTGGCTAAAACATTGAATAAAATCAATAAAATCCGGAAAAATTTGTTTTTCCTGAAAAAAAAAAAAAAAAAAAATTAGAAAATAGTTTAAATTCGGGAATGACGGGGCTTTTCGTCAAATTGTTAAGAAAACGACCACAAAATTTTCGGAGGGTTTTTGGGGCAAATACCGAGGAACTTATCTTGTAAAAGTTTTTCTGATCAAAACTGTTGAAAACTGCCGAAAAACATCGGAAAACACTTAAAAGCGTTTTCCAAAAAACTGTCTCTTAAGTGAAAAGGGAGCTTATCATGCAAAAAAGCGAGAAAAAAAACGGTTTTCAGTCAAAAACTGAGGGAAACTAACGATAAAAAGAGGGTTTTTGGGGAGAGCGCCCTGTTTTCAGTGGTTTTTCGGTGTAGACCGAGGAACTTATCTTGTAAAAGAGTTTTTCTTGATCAAAAACCTTCTGAAAACTGCCGAAAAACATCGGAAAACACTTGAAAGTGTCCGATTCGCTTTTCACTTGAATGAAAAGGGAGCTTCACATGCAAAAAAGCGAGGAAAATTTTCCTCCAGTTTTTTTTTCCGTCAAAAACTAAGGGAAACTACCGATAATTCAATAAAAAAGAGGTTTCTTCGGCCAAATGAGGAAGAAAAATCCACAAAACAAATTTTTTCTTTGATTCCGCATGGCTGGGAGATCGCCCTGTTTACAGTGGTTTTCGGTATAGACCCTTCGATCTCCCGAAAAAACCTCTTTTTTATCGGATTATCGGTAGTTTTTTCGATTTTTGACGGAAAAACCGCTTTTTTCTCAATTTTTTGCATGAGAAGCTCACTTTTTAATAGGAACGAGAATTCTCCCATCTGAGGGCATTTCTTTAACCGTTAGGAACTATCAATTTAAAAAGTCTAAAAATGACGGAGGGGACCTGGAAGGGTAGACCCCCTAAAAAATAATTAGGGTTGAGAGAAAGTCACATCTGGAGAGGAACACTCAATTTGCAAATGTGATTTGTCAGCGCGGCTTCTTCTCTTCCTTTTATCAGAGGCCCCCTTTCCCCTTCCTCAGCCTTTTTATCTCCAGTTTCACTTCCAAGGGATTTTCTTCACTTTGGTGAAACGTTATCATTTTTACCGCACTCAAGCCACCTGAGCTCGAACAAAAAAAATTTTTTGACATCAACCATGATTAATTCACCTCATTATAGCGTAACATTTTCAATTTAAAACATCAACGAAATTTACGTTTTGTCATATTAAAATAAATCCTCCCCTACAAATTGTCTAAATAAGAAGGGTAAGCTCCTCTGATGCGAATAATTAAATCGACTACGAAGGAAATATTGCTTACTCCCTTCGTCCCATCCACCTAATTGATAATATCGGTAAAAAACACCTCTAGGGTAAACAGTTTGGAAAATGATTAAAGGAAAAAAAAAAGGTTGGGATATCTCGAAGACAAACGATATAAACGTCATTTTTTTTCTCATTCCTTCGAGACTTTCAATGCAAAAAAATTTCAGACTTCATTTATCACCTTCCTATATAAGCATAAATAATCCCTTTCATGAAATACTATCAATCAGTATTTTTTCGTTCAATTATCGACTTTTTTTATTTATAAAAAGTTTCCTTGTCTCTATTTTCCATATTAATTATTAAATGTCTTTTGAAAAGTTTTGTACTAAATTTCAATAATGTAGAAGGGGTTTCATCAAGGGAAATTTGAGTTCGAAGAGCCGTCCTTGTGTCGCACGTGTGTGAAATGGGCCAATTAGTCAAGTGGAGGCTCTTTGGAAGTCCGGGCTCGGCGTGTGGTAGGATGGGTTCGAGAATATCAACCCTTCCGTTATTGTCCTCCCCTTTTCTATAGGCACCCCGCGTATTTTACCCCGGGGCGTTCTGTGGCGGATTAAGAAAACGAGATGGGCAACTCTTAATTTACTTTAATTATACCCATTTCAATACATCAAAGTATCAATTTCACCCTTTAATCGCTTTTTCCAGGAAAATGGGAGCCCAGAAGGTTCCAAGTACGCCAAAGTCTTTTCAAAAATTCAGTAAAATGGATGTTTCTCATGCTAAATGGTTTCTAATGCAAAACTAATAAAAACTTTATAAATCAGATAAAGGTTTTTTTTGGCCAAGAAAGCGAGGAAAATGACCAAAATTTTTGCAAAAAAAAAAAAAAAAAAAATAAGATGAGCTTTGCTTGCGAGAGGAAAAAAAAATCTACCCCTAGTTTCTTCGGGCGAGCTTAAAAAAAAACAAAAAACCCTCTCGATTGATCAGATGAGCATTGTTTGCGAGAGTTAAATATTACCCCCTCGCATGAGCTTTGCTTGGGAGAGGAAAAAAACCAACCCCTCGTTCCTTCAGGCGTGCTTTACTTGCAAGATTTAAAAAACAGCTCCTCGATTAATCAAATGAGCTTTGCTTGCGAGAGGAAAAATGATCCCCTCGTTTCTTCAGGCGAGTTTTGCTGGCAAGATTAAAAAGAAAAACAACCCCTCGATTGATCAGATTAGCTTTATTAGCAAGATTTAAAAAAAAACAGCCCCTTGATTAATCAGATGAGCTTTGCTTGCAAGATTAAAAAAAAAACAACCCTTAGATTAATCCATTGCTTGCGAGAGAAAAAATCAACCCCTCGTTTAATGCCTGATTGCTAGCTTCCCTGTACATTTTTTAACATTTGTTTTTACGTTTCCGTTTAGGCTAGCTATAGTTAATTTTTTTCCCACAATTGAATTCTCATATTTTCAAAAGAGCTTTTTTCGCGGGAAGAAAAAAAATCGCACCTCGCGTTGCTGAACTTTGCTAGCGAGAGGAAAAAAATCAACCCCTCATTTCATCACATGAGCATTGCTTGCGAGAGAAAAAAAATGAACCCCTCGTTTCTTCAGGCGAGCTTTGCTTGCAAGATTTAAAAAAAACAGCCCCTCGAATAATCGGATGAACTTTGCTTGCGAGAGGAAAAAAATCAACCCCTCGTTTAATGCCTGATTGCTAGCTTCCCTGTACATTTTTGAGCATTTGTTTACGTTTCCGTTTAGGCTAGCTATAGGTTAATTTTTTTCCCATAATAGTTGAATTCTCATTTTCAAACGAGCTTTTTTCGCGGGAAGAAAAAAAAATCGCCCCTCGCTATGCTGAGCTTTGCTAGCGAGAGGAAAAAAATCAACCCCTCATTTCATCACATGAGCTTTGCTTGCGTGAGGTAAAAATCAACCCCCTCGTTTAAATCAGGCTTTGCTAGCTTACGCTAGCTATAGGGTTAATTTTCTCATAATACTTAGTTGAAATCTCATATTTTAAACGAGCTTTTTTCACGGGAAGAAAAAATCATCCCTCGCTTTATCAGCCTTATTTTACCCATTTTATCACTGCATGAATTTTTTTTATTTAAATTGCATTACCTACCATGAATGTTTTATTTTATTTAAATTTTTTTTTCAACCCTCCTCCAACTTTTGGGTTTTTTTAGTATAAAATGTTTAAGTATTAATCAGTATTCCGGGTTTATCCGCGAAATAATTCATTCCACTCTGTTCGTACAAAAGCAGTTTCAACTTTACAAAAGTCTTCTTTTGTTAAAAGGCTGAATGGTGTAGTAGGTTTGATGGTCGGAAGATGGAGGGGGTGGGGGCCTCGAAAAGTGTGGTCGGTTGAATGTTCCAGCGGGGTGAAAACGTTTTTGTAGCAAACGTTCCGGCGTTTCTGCCCCTCCGGACCACTTAGAAATATTAAAAGGAGGCATTTTCTTAAAAATATTGGAAGTCTTTTCTACCCATATCCGTGATTAATCTTTTGAAAACGAATGATAAGTGTTAAAATAAAAACTTTAACAATTTTTATTTATTTTTTGCAACATAGCTTTGACGTAGAAATATTGCAGGGAAGCTGTCAAATAGGAAATATAACCGTTTGAATTGACACGCCCGATGTTTCCCGCAAACAATGTAGGTGGGCACATTTTTTTTTATTTTCAAATTTAATTTCTCCATGTTCTTGGAGTAACGTGTCGATGGGAGGGTCAGAGGATTTAATTTCCGCCTGTCGTGGCCTGAGTGACACACGGCACCCTCTCACACTCAAATATTTGCACCATCCCTTAACCCCACTTCCCTTAGGAGGTACTGAGGGTCAAACCCTAACTTTTCCCATCGATTTTCTTATATCGAAAATGATCTCAAGAACTTATTGTACGCCGTAAAAAACATGTGATTTAAAAAAAGGGAATATTTAAAGGCTGGTGAAAGGGTAGAATGTGTTTAGAGATCACCGTTGGGTCCCATGAAGATAACCCTAGGTTGCACTTTTACGACTGCCTAGGGTGTCTTCCAGGGAAATAACTATGAGGCTGAATCCTATATCACCTGTTAGGGCTTGAAGGCCCCCGATGCCCTTAAAGATAATCCTTCTTTTCTAAACTTAAACATTGTCCGCCCCTTACGCAAGGGTTATATCAACCCCAAAATTTATAAAGATTGTTTAAAAAAGGTATAATTACTTTATTTTCCTTGTTACATAAATTGTGACGTAAGTCACGTTGATTGACGTAATCGGACCCTTAGACAAAAAAGGGAAGGTTATATAATAAAAAAGAGTGTAATTGAAATAATTTTATTATGTAATTTAAAATATTTATAAAGGTAACGCCCAGTGGGAACATTTGCTTGGAAGCACTTAGCGGTGAGACAAGTTTGTTGAAGGGCCTTAGGCACCGCTCCCTGAGGATCTCAGGTTTAATCTGTGCCGACCCCTCTCCCTTCACACCAACTCGTCCATTTTACCTCCACAATCTTAAAGAGGAGGCAGCAACTTGTGAGAGAGGGCTTGACTCGAACACCGTAGGGAAACCTAAGGAAGAACAAGGGAAAAAAACCAACTTCAATCTGGATTATCCCTACCCTTTCCCTCACTTTTTTTCATCAATTTCTTCCTTTAAAAAATTAGGTTTCATCAAATCCCAAGAGCAAAAAGGCCCAAAATGTAGATTTCTTTCTTTCCTTCGCACGAAAATCATATAATTTTTTTCCAATAAAATTAAGAAAAAAATCTTTTTAAAAATTTAGGTCGGTTTTTTTGCCGGTAAGCCACCATTTTAATTTTTTTAGCTTAAAGCTCGTTGAAACAAGGAAGGATCAACTCTGAAGGTAAAATTGACCCAAACGAATTCACCCTGAAAAGAGGAAACGAATTCTTAAAAATTTAAGGCAAAGCAGGAAAGTTTTTCTGATAAAACGAGGGGTTAATTTTTTCCCCTCGCAAAAAAAAGCTCATCCGATAAAGCGAGGGGTTGATTTCTTATCTCTCGCTAGCAAAGCTTATCTGAATGCTATTTTTCCTCTCTCGAGTAAAGGTCACCTGATAAACCGAGGGTTGATTTTTTTCCTCTCGCTAACAAAGCTCGTCTAAAGAAATTAGGGGTTTAATTTTTACCTCTCGCTATCAAAGCTCATCTGCTGCTTTTTTTCCTCTCACGAGTAAAGGTCATCTGATGAACCGAGGGGTTGATTTTTTTCCTCTCGCAAACAAAGCTTGTCTAAAGAAACGAGGGGTTAATTTTTTTTCCTCTGCTAGCAAAGCTCGTATGAACTCTTTTTTTCTCTCTCGAGAAAAAAGGCATCTGATGAACCGAGGGTTGAATTTTTTCCTCTCACAAACAAAGCTCGTCTAAAGAAACGAGAGGTTTATTTTTTACTACTCGCAAGCAAAGCTCATCTGAATGATCTTTTTCTCCTCTTTCGAGTAAGTCATCTGATGAACCGAGGGGTTGATTTTTTCCTCTCGCAAACAAAGCTCGTCTAAAGAAATTAAGGGTTTATTTTTACCTCTCGCTAGCAAAGGTCTGAATGCTCTTTTTTTTCCTATCACGAGTAAAGGTCATCTGAACCGAGGGGTTGGTTTTTTCCTCTCGCTAATAAAGCTCGTCTAAAGAAATAAGGGGTTTATTTTTTACCTCTCGCTAGCAAAGCTCGTCTGGATGCTTTTTTTCCCTCTAACGAGTACCTACTTTCCCATCTGATAAACCGAGGGGATTTTTTTTTCTCGCTTGCAAAGCTCATCTGAATGCTCATTTTTTCCTCTCACGAGTAAAGGTCATCTGATGAACTGAGGGGTTGATTTTTTTCTCTCGGAAACAAAGCTCATCTAAAGAAAAGAGGGTTTATTTTTTACCTCTCGCTTGCAAAGCTCATCTGAATACTCATTTTTTCCTCTCACGAGTAAAGGTCATCTGATGAACCGAGGGTTGATTTTTTCCTCTCGCAAACAAAGCTTGTCTAAAGAACGAGGGGTTAATTTTTTACCTCTCGCTAGCAAAGCTCGTCTGAAGCGAATGCTTTTTTTTCCTCTCACGAGTAAAGATCATTTGATGTACCGAGGGTTGATTCCTCGTGCTAGCAAAGCTCGTCTGAATGCTCTTTTTTTTCCTCTCACGATTAAAGATCTGATGAAACGAGAGGCTAATTTTTTACCTCTTGCAAGCGAAGCTCATTGAAACGAGTGTTTTTTTTATTCTCAAATGCATAGCTCTTTGCTAAAACTAATCCAGCTTTTTATTCCGGCACTTATTCGCATAGGGCAGACATTTTTTCCAAAAATCCCCACCTTGTCTTTCCGGCAGTCGTTATCAAAGAGAATTCGTTATTCGATAACGTCAAAAATCGACATTCGTGGTCTTTTTGTGTGCCCTCAAAATTAAAACAAATTTCCAATTTGTAGATCTAATTTTTCTAAAATACGGAAGGAAAGTTTTATAAAACTAACAGGATTAGGGCAGAGATTACTTACAACGGGATAAAAGACTAATTGCTACAGAGGAGATAGGTCTCTTATCACGCCCGAGGAAACAGACTGTGGATAGTGCGAAGTAACAACCGTAAATTTCCTCCTACTTTTCCACCTCAGAGATTTTTCCCTCTCTAGGATTTATCATACCGACGTTTTATTACTACCTTTGGATTATTAGATGAAATTTTAAAGAAATTCTAGAATCGTGGAGTAAAGAGAAAGGTTGAACGTAATTTATTTTAGGTTAATATAGGATTCGTATAAAGATTTGCTTATATTCCATTGTTCCTTTTGCTTTCCCGGGAACAAACAGAGGGTGCCCCGGAGGTTCATGAGTGTGTTTGAACATTTGTGGGATATGTGTGTGCTTGGAAGTGGTGAAAAGGCATAGATGGGGGTGGCGGTAAGTAGTGGAAGGAGTGAGAAATAACGACGGGTTCTGTCATTATCTCCGGCCACTGAAAAGGCGTCGAGGGAGGCAACAATAGGGCCCATTGTCAGCCAGTCCGGCTCTTGTCAGAAATGTGCTTCTCACACAAACTCTTAAATACACCTACCCGAAAACCCAAGTCCCCCTTCAAGGAAAAAAGGTATTAAAAAAGAAGAAAAATCCCTAAATAATCCTTTTATAGCCACGACACTACTTTCAATTCATAGCCAAAAAATCTCTAAAAAATTTTCTCTCCATTCTCAAGATATTAAAAAAATTATATTAAATCATGAAAAGACGTAAGTCCCTAAAATGGAAGCTAAAGTAATAACTTTGAATATTGTAAGAGCAAAAAAGTTAATCATAACCGAAAAGAAGTTTAGGAAGCGAGAAAATCTTCGCTTAAAGCGTGGCTTGTTTTAAGTGAGACATCCATAATTGTTAACGTCTCTAACCCTTGTTAAGTAAACACATCGCGAAACCTGGCACGTTCAACGCCTTTTTAAAAATGTTCTTTTTTAAGTAAAAAACATCTGGAACTCTTTTCCGACGATTTAACTACAAACTTAATCTAATTTTAATGCTAATGGTGCATTTTCTCTTGAAAAAAAAAAAAAAAAAAAAAAAAAAAAAAACTCGAGGAACCTAACAAGAGGAGTGCCTACATCTCGTCCTAAAGTGTTCTCGTCCTAAAATAATAGAAAACGGAAAAACAAAAAACTGTATTCTCGTCCAGG